>BLKR01008299.1:0-22271 GCA_011170035.1 Teleogryllus occipitalis
AGCACGACGCATCAGCTTGTGCGAATTACAGACCGCATCAGACGCAACTTCAACGAGAGCCGATTTACAGGCGGAGGGTTCCTCGACGTTGCCAGCGCATTTGACAAGGTTTGGCACGTCGGTCTCCTTCATAAACTTCTCACCATTAACCTTCCTAGTTACCTAATACACCTTGTCCACTCTTTCCTAGCAAACAGAACGTTTCAAGTAACGCTTCTGAATGCTAAATCTACCCGCCGCGCCATACGGGCCGGAGTGCCACAAGGGAGCGTGCTAGCTCCTACGCTCTTCAGCCTCTATGTGCGTGATATTCCCTCGCACCCTCAAACGGAACTCGCCCTGTACGCCGACGACACGGCTGTAATAGCCACGTCGAAAAGTATCGAGCTTCTCCAGAAGTACTTGGATCAACATTTGACACAGATCCAGGAGTGGCTGAAACTGTGGCGGGTCAAAGTCAACGTGAGCAAAAGCACAGCCGTGCTATTCACGCGGAGACAGAGATTCACGCAGCCGAGGCCGCTCGCGCTATGCGGAGACGTAATTAACTGGGCCAAAAGTGTAAAATATTTAGGAGTGACATTAGACAAATTACTCACTTTTAACCTGCATATTAAAAACGTGCAGAAGAAAGCGCGGCAGACCAGAGGCCGCTTGCGATGCTTATTTCACAAGCAAAGCAAACTGTCAACGGCAAACTGCCTCACGCTTTATAAAGCAGTTATTAGGCCACAAATGGACTACGCATGCCCCAGTTGGGCAATAGCAGCTAACAGATATCTAAATAAACTGCAAGTAGTCCAAAATGAATGCCTAAGGGCCGCCCTCTGCGCCCCTAGGTACACTCTTATAAGAGACTTGCATCGCGATACCATAATGCCACTGCTTAAAGATCACTTCAAAAGTATTACAGAAAATTTTTTTGAAAAAGCAGCTGACTCGGAAAACACTCTCATTTCTGAGGTCGCTTCATACGAAACCGACAAACGGGCGAAGTATAAGCGACCCAAGCAGTTCCTAGAGTAAGAGAAATCTGAAACAGCGAAATGAAACTTGAAACATAAGCATTGAATCACTGCACACGCAATGCGCGCGCCGGTAGGCTAAAATCTTTTTGATCTGTTTTTTCTCTCATGTTGCAGGATTGGTCATAGATGCCCGTAAGGGTAGGAATGGTCGCACCGCAGTGGCGTGAACGTACATTGCACTTCGTGCGTTCACAAAACTGCCCATGGTTTGAAGTAGGTTTACTCTGTATTGGTTCTCGTTTTGTATTTGCAGCTTTTTGAAAAAGTTTGTTTGTACGCTGGCCTCCGATTTTGTTGTGGAGAGCTAATTTTTGGTACTGCACATTATTCATTGTGATTGTTGATGTTGCAGTTTTTCGCTCCTGTCGTGAGTAAGACTGCGCTTGGCCGCATTCGCCAGTTCTGAACTTTGATGGATTGTTGCTCCTGTCGTGAGCAAGACGACGTTCGGCCGCATTCGGCAGTTTGAAGCGTTTTGGAAGGCGTCTGCTAGGCCCGTGCGGCAACCTCGAGCCGCGGCCACTGGATAGCAACGCTGAAATTCGGTCCCGTAGCCGGCAAAGAAGTCGGCTGGGTGACAGCACGCCGCAGGGCACGAATTGGTTCGATCACATGCGGGCGTTGTTTGGCTGTGTAGAGGTCGGCATTCGTGTTCGGTCGCTGCTCGTCGACTGAAGTACGAGCGGGCAGGATGGCCGTTCTGCTTCGTTCCGGAGTATTCCTGTTTCACTGTTAAATTTGTAAGAAGCTCGTAAGTTTTGGTAAGAGATCCATTTCCATGTAACTAGGTAATTATGCACTCATACAAAGCTTGGTTTTTGTAGTTGATGGCTCGTTTTTAGTAGTTCAGTGTATCATTCCTTTTTGTATTGAAAGAAGACCGAGGTCGGCTTCTTTGTCAATTTTGTATGCTTATGTATTCACCTTCCTCGTCCTAAAGTGGACATTATCGAGGTTGTTCAGAATACTGTAATTCTGCTTATGGTTCAGGCGCGTTGTTGCTAGCGCCTTTTAATAGTGTTCCTGTTTTACTTCAGCTTTTTGTATAGAGACGGCATTTTTCCGTCTGTCAGTTTTGTATTCCTATTTGCAGTTCTGTATTATTTTTCTTGCATCAATCTCCGTTTCTCGGTTCAGCAAGAAAAACTGCTTTTGTAAGTTTTTCCTGAATTGTAATAAATGCAATATTTATGAGTTATTTGGATTGTTATATCTCCAATCTCCTTTAAAATTTATGATCCTGTTTTATTCAGAACCTGGAGCGTCCTTTCGAAAGGTTTCGAATGTGACGACAGTCTTTGCGAATCTGATAGCTTAGGGGTTCTCTGTGTTAGCCCTGAATAATAATTCATTAGGTAAATGCATGGTCACCTCGCTTCTTTTGTTTCATAGCGAGGCTTCGTTTAAAAGTTTAATTTGTGCTGTTTTAAACAGCTGGCGACCGTACTTTATCTGTATCATTTTCCTCCTCGCGTCTTCCTGCACCTCTCGGGACACACTGGGCCCTCATACAGCCTCAGGACCGAAGATTGGGTCTATTCTTCACATAAATAATTACAAACATTAACAGATTTTTAACTTGCTTTCGCATTGTCAATTCTCCCTAATTTTTAAAAAACTTAATTTTAAGGAATTACTGAAATTTTTTAAGCTCTTACTATTGAGATGCTTTGTTAATATTTAATGAAATTTGACGGCTAAGCTTAACATGCTACTTGGACTGATTTTATAAGAGACATGCAAATTTTATGTGAAATTTCATTCAAATATGTGCAAAGACCTGCCGCCTATCGAAGTGCGTAAATCGCCACGCGCCGTCGTCTTACAGCTGTATTCTTTTAAGTCGCGCCGGCGGAACAAGCCCCGCTTCTTATTTGAGGTATTTCCGCTGTAATCCATACGAAACAATAGTGTCTCAAATTTCAGGTCAAAACGTGTATCCAGCATGGTGAGTATTGCGAATAAGAATTGACTAAGAGCCAGGAATCAGCCGCAGAGCCTTAATGCGTTCTTCCATCTAACCACTTTAATTAATTTACAATTTTAAAAATTACAGTTGAGGTATTCGGATGTAATTAATATTAACTGACTTTTCATGTCGCAGAGGAAACGAAAATCAATTTGTGACTACCATCTACATTAATTTATCAGTATGAGCCAAATTAATTTATTGTCATTTTTTGTTTATTCTTGAAATTCTGCAAAATGGAAAGACATGATGTAAGGAACATTCTTAAAAAATGAGATAAAAAAGAGCTTCCACTTATTCCACTTTAAATCAGTAGTTCAAAATTCGCCCGAAATGTCAGTTGTTAATACCCGATACGCCTTAACTGTGAACAATAAACAAAAAAGGGGGTTTATTTTCCATTTACGTCTGGGATGCAATACTAGGAACCATCCCGGCATACGTCTTAAGCAATTGAGTAAACCCAGAAAAAAACTCGATCAGGATGGAAGCTTAAGGCCGAAACATTGAGAAAAAGAAATAGCAGGGTTGAGAGTGAAAAACAAAAGAGAAGGGGAAGAAAAGAAAATGGAGGTGGACAAGAGGAGAGAATATCTAACATATATCTTCGTAACTGCTGTTCTTAATTTCGCATTATGCGGTACTCGCCAGATAATCCCACTCTCATGTTGGTGTAGTTTGGCGCTTCAATGAACAGGGACGGTCTCTGCGCCCCACGCAGCATGAACGGAGATGACCTTTTATAACGTGGCGAACGGTCACGGGAGACCATTAGAAAGATGCGACGTGGGCGCGCGATATCGCCTGCTCGACGTGTCATTACCAACTTCCTTCCTAAGCAGTCTTCTGTTCAACTCGCGCTGAAAACTAACACAGTAAGTTCTGGGTTGCATAAACGCCGTGCCCTTTTGTTTTTCGCCCGTATGTATAGTCAGGCGCTTTTTAACGAAATACCATAGCGCGGTTTTAGAGACAAAGGTGCTGCAAAATGTGTTTCATAACCCCTCATTGTTTGTCTCAGCGATTCCTTATCAAAAACATTCAAGATAAATGAATTATACCAAAAAAAAATGCAGAAAATTGAAATATTCAGAAATATGTTAAAATACGTACTTTCGAGTAAATATATAAATATATGTCGTTTTGGAGCACGAACGAATATAAAACTTGAATATATCGTTGATTTGACTTGTTTAAGTTACCTTAAGAAAATATGTAATTACATAATTATCCGGGCCCTCATTACAAATGAGAAAGTTGGGGGTTATTTTTAGAAGGGGGAAATCCTTTACGGAGACCGGTGAAGCCGGTACTGTCGGACTCCCGTTCTTGGTTTACCAACTAAAACCCTAAACCTTCATCTCCTATGTCGTGATATCTCCCACGCGGAACTGTCGCTAGATATTACTTCGCGTGGAAGATTGACTGAGAGCTAATGCTTTAACTTCTTCACTCCTTTTCCTTCATGATCTTAATTTTGAACTATATACTATTATATTCCACTTCTCCTTCGAGCTCAGCATTATATCCATCATGTTTTCCGGGGTCATCACTTGTTGAAGCTTAGCATAATAAGTCTCCCTTTCCGTCTCCCATGCCCTGCACTGAAACAGTGTATGCTCTGCATCGTCAGTACCTTCAAGGCATAAGTTACATGTCGGACTTTCTTTAATCTTGTAATCAGAGAGGTACGTATTAAATCCACCATGTCCCGTAAAGGCCTGGGTTAGGTAATAATTCACCTCCCCAAACTTTCGATCGACCCATCTCTCAATGTTGTTCACAATCCGATGTGACCATCTACCTTTAGCGTCCACATCCCACCTTCTTTGCCACTCTTCAAAAAGTAGCTTCTTAGCCTCACTCTTGATGGTCTCTATTTCCTTGGGGGATAGATATCGATTTAGTTGTCTAGCTTCCTGTAAGGCGGAATACGTCCTTTCCCTTTCCATCGCTGTCAGATCAATAGGTGAGATACTGGCCAATACCAGTGCTGCGCTAGTAGACACAGTACGGTAGGCAGCCACCACCCTCAGAGCCATTCATCTTTGCACTTGTGTATATTTGTTTCTCATAACCTGTTTTTCCAGTGAACTCGCCCAAGCTGGTGCTGCATACAATAGTTGTGAGTGAACTACTCCAGATATCATCCTTCTCTTGGATTCTCGTTGTCCGCCTACATTCGGTAGTATTCTTGCTAAGTTGGATCCAGTCCTCGCTGCCTTTTCTGTCATCACACTTATGTGTGGCCCAAACTTAAGTCTGCGGTCTATCTCAACTCCTAGATATGTTACTTGGTTCTTCCAGATTATTCTCTCTTCTCGCAGTCGAATATCTGGGAAGCGAAAAGCTCTCCGATCGGAGACTAACACCGCTTCAGTTTTCCCTACTGCTATCTGGAGGAGTCGTCTATCTAGCCACCTTTTGACTCTGTAGAGTGCTTCGTTTACTCTTAGTTCGAGCACTTCGATATCTTCGCTATGACTTATTATAAGTGTGTCATCCGCGTATCCTATAATCTGCGTGTTTCTTGGGAGATTAATATTCAATATGCCATCGTACAGGACATTCCATAGAAAGGGGTCAAGTCTGGATCCTTGTGGGACTCCGCACGTCATATTTGCCTATATCTTGATGTTATCCAGGTAAATTATCTTCCTTTCATGGAGGTAGTCCTCGACGATCCTTACTAAGTATTCAGGGATCTCCTTATCAGCCAATGTTTCAATGACGTCCTTCCACCTAGCTGAGTTGAAAGCATTCCTGATATCGATTGCTACAAGTGCGCAGAATCCCTTTTTCCTCCCAGTTCCATTTCTAGCTGCGTCTGCAATGCGAACTACTTCTATAATCGCATCCGTCGTCGAACAGTCTTTCTGAAATCCATATTGTCTATGAGAAAAACTTATATGTTCCTCCAGTCTTGAGAGTATTAGTCCCTCCAGTAACTTGCCCATAGTGTCAAGAAGGCACAGTGGTCTATACGACGATATCTCTTCCAACAGTTTCTTGCCCTTCCGGAGTAGTATTAACTTTTGTTTTTTCCAGTTCCTGAAAAATTTCCCCTCCTTAAGACATCTATTATAGGCTTCAAATAAAGCTTCATAATGTGCAATCGCTTTCAAATAAAATTGAATTTATCGACGCAGCATTACAATGTGATCTGGGTTACATAGATATAATTTTTGCTTTACAGAACATTAGTTATCCCGTAATGATCTAAACACACTCTAAATTCTTAGTTTTTACCTTGCAGGATATTATTATGGAGCGAGGGGAAAAAGGGCCCTTCCTAGGGAGGTTCGTGTATTTACGTAAGAAATAATATTAATTCTACCTTCTTGTCAGAATTCAATTTATATGAAGGTGAAAAGGTTTTGGAAATAATAGTCGTACATCTTACACGCTCAAAATTATTTTACTTTGTATCTACAGACCTTCAACAAAGCTAGTTTTAGACTATTCCAATTTCTTAGAAAATCTAGAGATTACTCTGAACAAAATTAGTAATATCTTTTTTTAAGTCCATTGTTGTATGTGGAGATTTCAATATTGGTTTTCTGCACGAATCTCAGAAAAAAAGAGGAGTTTCTCAATTTACTTCGTTCTTTTAATTTAGGTATTACAGTGAACATACTGTCACCAAATCGGATACTCCCTTTATTATATACTTTAATATGCACATTTACTAGCCAACTTTTCATAATTCTAAAAATGTATGCGGACGTGAACTTGTGATGGCCCCTGTACAGGGACCGAAACGTGGTACTCGCGCAACGCGGGCGTGGGTCAGCATCTAATTACCAGAAATCACAACACGTCATTGAGAGGTTTTAATGATAAACACAACTGTGTTCATCGCTTTATTCTATCCGTTTCTCTTTTGTTGCTAACTGATGCTTTCCTTTCATTAAACAATGACAATAAGCACGCAAAAAAACACCCTTCAATGACAACATTAAAAAAAATCAATTGACACAAAAATTACAAGAAAAACCATTCACCCTGAAAAACTTACAAAAATTGCATTCATACCGAATGCTCATTCTGAACTATTGCCTTACCGACGCTTAATCCATACAAGTTTAACATTAATTGGTCTTCTACATGAATGCGTCTTCGTAGTAACCGAAAACAAATTAGTCATTGCACTTCCTTGTGCAATGCGCCGCGCAGGAACATTTTTGTTGCGCTGTTGGTTCGGCACCGCGGTGTGTGGCGCAAGTTACGTTCGTCGCCAGCTGCCAACTCGCGCCCCATCACTGCACATGACCTCTATGGCCGGCCACCGTCATCTCCATGGACATCACCATCGCGCAAAACTTTCTTCATCACCCGCGGAATTCGCCTTAGCACACGCAAGTTTATGACTGTTTCGGCTTATCCCGCGTTACAACTCCCACCGAATGTTCAAAATCACTACGCACCAATACACCATGTTATTTCCGTAGAAAACTTTACTTACATTCCCCCTTTTAATGTCAAGCCAGAATAGCGTTGGCATTCGTGCTATTAAACACAACACGCAAAATGTTCGACAAATATTGTTTACATCGCGATAATAACAAAACTCTCTTATATCGCCACCATTCATCAATTTGCGTGCGCGTTTTTTTACACAGTTCGCGCGCCGTCAAATAAATAAAATGTTTTTAAGTTATAAACTCGTAACAATAATTAAAATTCTTGCAACCTCTAACACGGATCTCGCGTTCACGCTCCGAGCAAAACTTCATCTCCCTCTCCGACTGACGGGCATTGTTGTCCTCCAGCTTATATGGTTTCGCGGCTAACAAAAGCGGATCACCCGCTGATTGCGCCGAATAGCATAACGAAAAGTATTTATTCTTTTCACTTATCAGCGTTTTCCTGACCTGTGGTTGCTTCTACATCGTGTCCAAAATTCCTACGATAGTTACCGTGTCGTTCGATTCGCCTCTCAATGCTTATTTGATTAAATATTGCAAATCACCGCCTGCTATCATCTCATGACGTCACAACAATGTCTCTTGTTTCCTATATTTTTCTAAATGAAAATAAAGCTCTTAATTTTTATCTCGCCTCCTTGGCGTCCCTCCTAATCGTGACTACTTTCAAAAATTTCGATAATTTTTGCTCTTTTATTCTGCTAAATTCTAACCCGTTCCCTTCAGGCGTTTTCTTAATATTTACGAAAAACGCTACTTGTAATTACTTTTTTAACGTTAACAATGACGCCTACATATTCTTTTTCATTCCGGCGAAATGCACGATTACTAGAATTCACGAAATTAATCGAACCCATGGTCCATTTTGATGATTGTTGTTTCAAGCGATTTCAAAAATTAGGCTCTATCTTTTTTTGAGTCACGTTTCCCTTTCTTCCCCGCATTCATTGAATTTTAAAAAAAATGTTCCTGCGCGGCGCGGGTTAAAGGTATCCATACCTTTGCCTCGTCAGTTGCCCGAACCTGTAATCAGTTGTAAAAACTCCTATTTTCTTTGTTGATGAAGGCTGACGCATTAGGGATTTGATGATAGTCCCATTCCTTCTCTTTAGGAACACGTGTCACGTTGATTTCCCTGTATTTCCCTCTCCGCATGTTTTGGGATTTAGGAAAAGTTTTAAAAATAAAAACGCTATTTTGCCACATCTGTGGCTGGTGACCGTAATTGTTATTTATTTCAATTTATTTATAAATACAAAGTGGCAACTATGCCAGTATTTTCTGCATCGCCGTTCTGAAAGACAACATCTACTTCCACCTTTATGTTTTGGTGTTGGTAACTGTGACAAAACTTGAAATTGATTAATATAGTTTTATCAATATTTAATTTCAATTCATTCATGGACAAATAACTTTTAATTGATTTGAATGATTCTGACAGATGAGTTTCTAGATGACTAAGATTTCACCCAATGCATTATGGTATCTGCATAAGAAATTGCAGAGAAATCAGAAGAGTTTGGATTATCATGAACATATATTAGAAATAGCAAAAGTCCTTGCGCAACACCTGTGGTAAGAATTTGATTACACTTTGGAGAAGAAATTTTTATATTGCCAGAAGATCTCTGTACAGATGAGACCATTAACTCCACCCCTTATTTCATAATATTCTAGTTTTGTCAACAGCTTTTCATAAGTAACACTATCAAATTCCTTTGAAAGATCAATGAATATACCTGCTGTTTTCTTATTTGTTTCCAAGTTTCCATTGATTGATTCCGTTAATTTCATGAATAAAGTCCACAACAGCAGTGGTGGTGGAGAAGCCCTTCCAGAAGCCGTGTTGAGATTTATTTTCTAAGGACAAGAATTTCATTGGGAAGTTTAATTCTGTTTCTTCACTACATTCATTTGCCTGTTGATTTTTATTGAGCAAATGAACAGCCAATACCGTAGAAGTAGCCAGAAAATTTGAATAAAACAGGCACGTGGGAATTTTAACATTTCACTCCCCATATTTTCAACATTAACTTATCAAGAAATAACACAAATAATTGTAAGAAAAGCCAAATTATAGCAGTAAAATTTAGTCTTTAATGAGCATATTGAGCACAGTTTTATAATTTCAACAGCATTTACAATTTTGTAATACAAGAAACAATCAACGCAGTACACCAGCCCTAATGCAACTTTACTTGCTTTGAGACATGACAAATTTTGTGAATACTATGGAACGAGCTCTGTATGTGAACAATACTGAAACAAAACAAATGAAAACATTACCGCAACTTTGCTCAGGTAAAAATGCCAATTATTTTGCGAGTAGGAAAGATGGGGATGACAAGAGGCCAATAGATCGAGTGCCTTAATCCTACGAGCAAAATCAAATCACTTTCACCATGTGTCTTTACACAGTATTACTGCCTTTCATTTTAATTCAAAAATACAAATCCCCTAATTATGTACTAAGTTACAATATGGTCAGTAGTAGCTGATTCGTTCAGATGTCATTTTGTTTGTTTCTTGCTTTAACAGTTTTATCTGAACATTTGAGCAATGTATCATTTTTAGCACAAGTGCTAAAACTTCCACTTTTAGCATGTTGTCCACACCTTAAAAGTAACTGCCTTTACTAGTAGCTTTAGATATAATAAAAATAATAAACATTCTATTTTTGTTATCTACTGTCCCTTACAAGGTTTAACAATCTATTCTTATTCCACTCTCTATTTTATTGAATATCTTAACGAGTAATGTCAGATGCATTATAATGTCACATTTCTTAAGCAATAAGTGGAATTTCTCGTTGTCCAGCTTTGCTAAAAGAAGTTCATTATAACAGAAAACTGCATTAGAAACTAGAGCTCAGGTGTTTATGACATACAGATGTTGAAAATAAGGGTGCATTTACAATTTAACTTTTATGAGAACATAACCAAAAATATGACTTTGAAAACTATTTTTTTTACAATACCCTATCAGAGTTGCAAGTAATGTAACTTTGGCTATAATCTAATAAATGAGACCTTTTCGGACCGTCTATTATATTTTTTGGGGTTGAGCTCTTCTTGATACTCCCACTACTTAACACAGGTGACCAGAAATGTGCAGGATGTTATGTTTTGTGTGTTGGAATCAGAAGTTTATAAAAATACATTTGGATGAATTTTAAAAATAGTAATTTATTTTGAAATCATATGGCAATTTACCTACTATACAATACATATTTTGTGTATTAAAAAAAGAAAACAAAAAATATTGAGTTGTTTTTTCTCAATACATGTGCATGTACATACATATACATACACATTTAGGTATATTGAACATGAATACTCATTAACATTACAAATATTTTTACAGAATAGGCGATATAAAATATTTTAAGTAAGAAAAGTAGATGCAGAACTATGGTGAATGCTAGATTTCAAGCTGGGATATCAAGTAATAATTATGTTTATATTACAACAGTTTTTACAACCAAAAAAAAAAAAGGTTTTTCTTTTTGGATTTGGAAAACGCTTATGACAAAGTACGCTACCAAATTACAGTTTCACTTTTCTTAAGGATGATGGGGAGCAGGCCCAACACCCAACCCTCCTCCTCTATCTGGGCTTGGGACTGGCAACGGTCTACTAAGGTACTCTTATCTCTCCAGTGCCTACTGCAGGCGAAGTTAAAATAATGGACTGTGCTTTTATTAAGGCCTGAAACACCAGTTTGTGGAAGTTCAGCAGCTTCAAGAAAAGAAGAAAATGAGATGGAAAACCTTAAAAGGACAATAACAGATAGTCGGAGACATAAGTGGAGTATAATTCATATCGTGTTTTCAAGAGTGTAGATGAACTGAAAGCATTGCCCCTAGAATTTAACACAGAATGACCTGTCTTAATTACAAGCTCCCTGATATGTTTTATACTCGTAAAAGAAGAACCACAGTAACAAATAATATGCTCTGTTAAAGTGGATGAAAAATTGTGTTTTTTGTCCATTTCAGGAGTGTGTAAATTACTCAAGTAAACAGTAAGTTATTACCAGCTAAAGTAGATGCTATTAATGATTTACAAAACCTCGTAAATGAATGCTACTCAAGTTTTGGTGATGAATTGGGCATTACTCGTATTGCCAATGATTAGACTGCACTGCATTTGACTGGCTTTGGGATGCATATATTTTAAGCCAGGTGGGTCAGCAAATAACGATACAGCTTTTCTGTTGACAGGATTGTTGTCTGATATCACTCCAAAAACTTCAAAGCCTGTATCCTCCAAACCAATTACTATTTCTAAAATGTAAGAGTAAAGTAGTTTACCAGTCATTTTGTGCACAGGTATAATATGTGCAATATCTTTAAACAAAGATTGCAAGCTGCAAACCATAAATACGCATGCACTTGTGAATTTCTCTCCATTGTCACTGGTACCCACTATGCTTCCTCCTTTGTAATCCATAGCAGATTTTACATGGATTTCATCCATCAGTAAAATAACTGATTAGTCATCGGCCCCTGACAAGGAAAATTTGCCCCGTATATACCTCGTAGCCTCGTGGAACCTTGTTCAAACATTGGGCTGGTCGAAATATTGGAGTTGAGAGACTTCACTGTTGATTCACTGGGCAAAATAGTAAAACTAGAGGAAATTAAAAATTTCACAGAATATCTTGCACATCTTCGGTGGACATTCAGAAGACTCCCTTGCTCTTTTAAAAATGACAATGCCTCACCTTTTTCTGGCAAAAGTCCTTTCAATGAGTTCAATATGCCCAAGGTCAAAGCAGTCAAATCATTGGCTTTACAAGTAATGCCGAATTCATCACCAAAACTTGCGTGGCATGCATTTACATGATTTTGTAACTCCTTAATATTATCTACTTTAGCTGGTAACAACTCCTTGTTTACTTGAGTAATTAACACACTCCCATAATGGACAAAAACACAATTTTTCATCCACTTTAACAGAGCATATTATTTGTGGCTGTGGTTTTTCTTTTACGAGTATAAAACAGTATCGATGAGCTTCTAATTAATACTGTCCATTTCGAGATAAATTCTAGGGTTAATCCCTTCAGTTCTTGTAAACTTTTGAAAACATGAGATGAATTGTACTCTGCATATGTCTCGAGACTAGCGGTTCTTGTCCTTTCAAAGTTTTCCCTCTCTATTCTTCTTTCCTTGTCTGCTGGACTTTCACAAACTGGTGTCTCAAGGTTTGATAAATATGCTAGATAATCCATTACTATTGATGGTACTGCACCTAAACAAAGAATTTCCAAACAATTACAAAACATTATATAACAATTTAGCGCCAATTGATTCCTTTAAATTCTAAAATTAGCATATCACTACAAAGTCTAGGATGTGATAAGGGAGCTGTTAATAGCTCTCCAGTTTCCTTATTAAGCATTTTCACTTCTCTTTCTATGTCTGTTTCATGAAAATGAAGCTCGCAGACCTGCAACAATTTAAAAGTCTGCATTTATCACACGCCTCAAGAAAACGCTTGCAAGTTTGAAGTATTTTTTTTTTAATACCTACCTTTGAGTTATTGTAGGGAATGAAAGTTTTCTTCTTACAAATATCTCGGATTCACGCACTCCTTGGTTCTTTCCCTTTGAGAAAGCCAAACACACTAACAGCAGGGCCATTATGATAGTTGCCTTTACAATTGGGCACACAGCACTTGTATGGCATTATTCTGATGAACTATAAATGAAACAATAAGGGTTTAAAAAGTTCAAAATTTTCTAACATTTGTATACTGTGTATTCACTAAGTCCAAAACTAAGTATGTTCAATGTGTACAATAACCTACCAGCCTTGTGAAACATTTTTACAAATTGAAGCATAAATAAATCATTTGCTTATATTTGCCTTAATTTTAGGTATATGATGTAGAGTAAACCTCATCAGAAACTAATGTTAATAAATGGTACTTACCAAGTTCGAATTTCCATAGTTAAAATAATCAAATTTCTGAACAAATCGTGAACAACACAACAGTCCACAATGCCCAACACACACACAAGGAAATCTTGCTGTGGGCCAGCCGTGGGCTTACTTGTGCTTATGTCACAATATCGTCGCCTGGCTTTGTATTCCAGAGGGCGCTGTCTTAATGCATTGTTACTTATACTATTACGAACTGTCCGATCAGGAGAGGTGTCTTGCATTGTTGCATGTTTTCTTACATTATTGGGGTATATGTTGGGGGATAATAATAAAAAGCGCATTTACCGAGCACCTGATGGAAATCTTCAAATATTTTTAAAAACTTAGAAATAATCTTGGATAAATTAACAAAGTGGATTCATTACTCTATCATATATCATATCATCTGTGGCCATATGAACATTAACTTCCTACCTACAACTAATATCATTCATGAAAAGGACAGAATCAAACTAATAAACTTTGTACGCTCCTATAATCTGGATGCAGTAATCGACACATCAACCAGGCAATCAAAGAACTCCCAAAGAGCAATAGACCAAATCCTTTTACACAAAACTAAACACACATACACAATCACCACTAATGATACAGGGCTCAGTGGCCACAATGCTCAAGTACTCGCTCTTAAAATAAATTCCACCTCATCAAAAGCAAACCCAATAAAGGAGACTAGGAAGTATAATGGAAAAACTTGAAGAAACTCATCTCACTGTTAACTAATAAATCATGGCCAGGGGTATATGAAATATCTTACATCAACGTGAAGTTTAACACTTTCTTTAATACAACCAAATACTATTTCAACATCTCACATCAACTTCAGAACCATAAAACAAACAACACACAAAACAGCAAAGCATGGATAACGAAAGGTATTCAAATTTCATGTGAAAGAAAGGGAGAGAGAGAGAGCTTTATACTCTCACACAACAACACTCTAGCAATCATCAAATAGTTCACTACTATAAGCGATATTCAGCCATACTTAAAAAAGTTATAATAAAGGCCAAACCATTGTCAAATGATGAGTACATAGAACAATCTAAAAATAAAACAAAAGCTATATGGTATATTTGTAAAAAAAAACATTACCAGCAAATAACAAAACACACAATATTGAATTAGTCCATGAACACAGAAGAATAACAAACAGCCAGTATATTCAACAAACACTTCTCTGAAATTGCTGGTAGACTACTAGAAACAAGAAATCCTAACACTACACCTCTACTGCCAACACCTTTCTTTAAAAACATGCTTTCTAGCATGTACATCACAGAAACATCAGAGAAGGAAGTCCTTCAAATTATAAACAAAATGCAAAATAAACAATTCGCTGGGATAGACAACATTCCAGACTTTTTAATAAAAAAGATTGCTCCATATGTCATCAAACCATTAACATATTTATACAACCAATCACTAAGTCATGGCTCCTTCCCAAACATATTTAAAACTGCAGTAATTAAACCAATATACAAAAAAGGTAACAAACAAGATGTAATGAATTATAGACCAATATCACTCTTGTCAGGTTTTCCAAAAATATTAGAAAAGCTCTTCTATGAAAGGTTATAGAGCTACTTTGATACACTGTAACATCATCACTGACTCACAATGTGAATTCAGGGAAAATCAATCAACTGAAACGGCTTTATTCACCTTTGTAAGTGAAATCCTCATGGCATTAGAGCAAAAAGAAATTCCTGGTGGTCTCTTTCTTGACCTTTCAAAAGCCTTTGACACGATACATCACAGCATTTTATTGTCAAAATTAGAATCTTATGGAATCAGAGGAATTGCTTACAAGTGGATAAAGTCATATCTATCAGACAGAAAACAAACAGTAGTGTCACGTTACCAAAGAGATAACAAAATAAATAATCATCACTCTGAGGTAAGGGATGTGACATATGGGGTCCCGCAAGGATGCACACTAGGCCCGATTTTATTTCTTATATTTGTAAAGGACTTACCATCAATAATGGGAAAAAAAGAAAAAAGAAAAAAAAAAACGAAAAAAAAAAAACGTACTTTTTGCAGCTGACACTAATATAATATTCAAAGAAAGAACATCCAAAGCTTTACAAGACAAAGCCAATTCAGCCATCGAATAAAACTAATACAGTGGATCCACCACAACAAACTAATCCTAAACCGAGACAAAACAATCACAATACCCTTCCACAACTCCCACTCAACACAACAATACTCACCAAGTTTAACATTAGAAGGAAACAGCATCACACAAGCACAAAATTTCTCGGAATCACTATACAATCCAACTCAAATGGAACTCACACCTAGAAGACTTAATTCAAAATTGAGCAAACTTAATTATGCTCTTAGAATAATGAATAATAAATGATAATAATAATCATAATAATAATCATAATATTAATAATAATAATAATAATAATAAGAGACAGCACAAACAGTGTACTTTGCAAACGCGCACACTATTCTCAAATACAGAATAATAATATGGGGCCAGGCACCAGAGGCTAAGCAAACATTCACAACACAAAAGAGAATCACTCAAATTATAACAAATATAAAAAGAGCAGAGTCCTGCAGACCTCAATTACAGAAACTTAACATACTTCCACTGCCTTGTATATTCATTTATGAAGTTATCATATTTGTAAAAAGTATAGTAAACAACGACACACCTAACAAATTTAACTCAAGCTTACACCCAAGGCACACAAGCTTAAACACAAGGCAAGCATGAAACCTTCATCAACCAATGTGCACAAGCACATTATAGCAAAAGGGTACATTCTCTTTGGGTATATAATTCTTCAACAAATTACCAAATCATCCGAGAAACACAACAGGCTTACACAACTTTAAGAATAAACTCAAACACTTTCCTGGGGAAAAACTATTTTATAGCGTTCAGGAATACCTCAATGGCTAATATGTGCAATGTGATTTCAGGTGCTGCAGTCGGACTAGGTGTACAAATAGAAAAGAACCTAGCCATAACCTGCATCCTCCTCCTTCTCCTCCTCCTCCTCCTCCTCACGATTTTAAGATCTAAACCAGGAATGTATAAATACTGTTAATTCATAAGTAGTTGTTACCATAATTGTTATCATGTACTGTTAATATTAGTGACTATTAGTATTGTCATTACTATTAGTATTATTTTATAAGTCTTGTTATCTCTTATTATTATTTTTGTTATAAGTAGTAGCAGTAAAATCTCTGAGATAAGTTGGGATAACTGGACCCACGGGGTAAAAGGACCATAAGTTTTTTCTGGAAAACTTTTAACAGGAATTTCATTTTAAGCAATGGGCAGCATTGAAGAACAATGGTGTCTTCCTTAAACAATGTGCCTAACGTGCCTATGTGCCTAATACATGAATTTGGAAGCATAATAGAGCCCTGAAATGGTACTACCAGAACCTGTTCTTTTTTAAGTTATAAGCTTGAGTGGATGGCCCAGTTACCCCTAAAATATTTTTAAAATGGGGTAAATGGGCCAGGTGCTTGGGGTAATTGGGCCCTCCTTCGACTCTGTTACCCCAAGTACATTAATAACCATAATTACTGTTAGACATTTTAAAGAAAGATAAGAAACCTTAAACAGATGGTAAAATGCGTAAAAGACTTGTGACAAACAGTGAGAATATTACATCCAAAGAATATTTATTAATGAACGAAAATAAAAACAGGAGAAAGCTAACAAGAAGAACATCAAACAAAAGAAAAGAAAGGGAAAGGAGAACATTTCCAAGCCTGAAGGTAGAAACATAGGTCTGCTAGATTTAAATACCTGATCAGCTCCACAAATGATTTAAGTGACTTATCGAACTTTTATTATGATTTTGTTACCTACTTATACCATAACACAATTTTGTACTTACTAACTTAAAACTGTTTTTTTCTTCCTATTTCACCACTTGTACCTTAACAAATTTTGTGATTCCAAAAATTTACTTAATTTCGACCCCAATAGTTATGATGGAGTTCTCACATCATCAATAACTTAACTAAGATGTGGTTCGAATGACTTGATGCATTTTTTTTTTTTTTTTTTTTTGCGAGGGGGGGGTTACATATTTCTCAACAGGCTCACATACTCCAATTCTAATAACAATAGTTTGTATGAATCAAAGACCTCTTAGGCCCAGTTGCCCCGATTTCTAAGAGTAACTGGATCCATCAGACTTGAGCGCAGTATAGTAAACAAACAATGGCTACACAATACTCGATTTGTATCATCTATCCTGTTTGAAACTCTATTGCCAAGAGGGCCAGATGAACTACCAATGTGAAAAATAAAAATAGAATTAAACTGTGCTACACTTTGGACAGATGAATTCTGTTTTAAAAAAATCTTACCAGTTACAGCTATTGAAGTTGACGTCACCTCGATGGGTTCAAACAAGGGATCTAAAAATGAACATAAACATAAGAAATTAATTCCACAATTTTCTTTCCTTAACTCAAAGTAACTGGTAGCTAGAGCGCGTTAACGTTCCCATAATAAGCACGTATACCCAAAACGTCGTACACTTCTGGGGACAAAGTCAACAGAAATCAACCAGCTCAAATAGTGCAAACTATAAAGATGAGTAGTTCACAGTTGCAAATTGGTAAAGGTACAACTGATTTTTTCTTCGTCGCCACTCAAAATTCAAATAACGACAACTTCCAGCCTATCTTGTCACAGCCGACTAATCACTTGGACTGTAACAGTATGGCCAATTCTCTGATGGCCGCGGTTTGTTTACGAACAGTGAGATATCTGTGTTTACCTAATCCGCGAATTCCTCGATTCGCAGATTACTTTTGAAGTAACCCATGATTGAGAATACGGTCGTTAATATCAAACCCAGACTGTTAACAACAATGTAGATATGAATATTTTGTAATCGACCACTATCGAAAAAACGAAGTATTGTTATGTTTCCCACACTGCTTCATTGGGATTTGAAGGGGGGTGGTGCGTTCAGGCTCATTCCTCTTTCCTACTCCCAAAGGTGAGTATCTCTTATTTCGTGCTTATTTGTTTAAAATTTAATAATATTTTTAAATATTTTTTTTCATTAGAATCTGGAGTAGATTTTGAATGTGTTAACCTTTATATTTTAATCTTTCACTTGTTAGAATTAAGTATATGAGCGAGACATTTTATACTACTTGGATGAAAGTTTTACATAATGTTCAAACGACATCAATTTTGTCATTTGGATATCGAATAGTGTTCCTGATCAAATCAATCAAGTTACGAAACGTTATAATTCGCGTGAAATAAATGATTGTAATAAAAAGGAGAGGATACGCTTTATAGAGTGTTTGCTTGGAAAGACCGTTTTATGAAATCATTGAAATGCTGTCGATAACGTGTGACGAGTGAATTCGGCCTTCAGACCAGAGAAGGGTGACTACTGTGAAACTCTCACGAAGGCCTTGTGAAAACTATCGGAATTCTATTGTTACTTTTTCATCTTGCATGTTTAGAACTTACAAATTAATGTATATTCTGTATAACGTTTTGCAATTAGAATAATTTATGTTTATAATTTCTTTTCTATTGATTAATCATTATAACCGACATCAATTGAATGGGGGAAGACCAGAACAGTGTAAGTGTCATGTTATAAATTCTGAGGAAACTGTTTATTTAATTCAAGATCACTGTTAAGAAATTGAGTTACTTTGTTTCATTATTAAAACCATGGCATTTCAATAGTTTATTAAAAACACACATTGAAATGTAGCCTACTATAAACCTGTTGTTTTCAGATTTTATAAGATGTCGCTTACTGTTCCGGTGTTCACCCATTCATTATGGATCATTGATATACAGATTTGGTTAGTGAATTGTGAAATTATGGCAATAGTACTTAAATACTTACTTCATTTATTCAACGATTTATGACTGAATTGAAAACAATTTATGCTGAATTGAAATGTTAGTCGTGTAGAATTAAGGCTAAATGCGCCGAAAAATACTTGTAGGAAAAATCAATAGATCGCAGCACTATCACACGGAATTTACTAGATCGAACCCACTTTTCTAGGTGCGGCCAACGCAAGCACTCTAGGTGTAAGGTCTCTCGCTCACATTCCTGTACCCATTTGAGGAAGTTGTGACTCCATAAGATGACCCTGGGCGATAGTTTTCAGGCATAGTTTCGCTGTTTTTCTTTTTACTTTCTTTTGCCGTTTTGTCTAAATCGTAATTATAAATTAACAATCTGTTTATGAGAGGGATAAATTATGTTTTGTTATACAGTTTGGCAACTTTTACATTTCTACATTAAGATACCATTTTTCTAAACATCGTACACGCTTATCAGTAACATTTAATCGGGTAGCAATTCAATTTATAAGATTTATATACTATTCATCTGCAGGTCCCAATTCTTCGCGGGGTCTGAACGCGCAGAGAATAGTACTAGAACATAGATCGCAAGCCATCCCTTGTTAGACGTATCTGGATATACACAGCAATTTGTTCATTGCTCACTCGGACTCGAACTGCCTTTTTCCTTTTGTTCGTGATATTGTGTATTAGTTATTCAATTGTGCCTCTTACACCCTTTTCTTCCGCTTCATTCTATCATTCCAAGCATAATATCCTTTCCGAGAGATTTTGTTCGACTCATAGTATGTCTAAAATATTTTATTTTCCATTTTTTGGCTTTGGCTTTTAGAGAAAGTTGTGTTTTCCTTTCAAAATTTCGGCATTTATCTTTTTGTCCTCCCATTGTACGTTTAATATTTTCTTCCGTGTCCATACTTCAAAAGCATCTTCCTTTTTTCGGCCTATCTCAATGTTCAGCTTTTACACCCACACAACAGGATTAGAAATACCATTTTCTCGATTATTTGGATTTTGCTCTTACGCAAGGCTTGATTTCTGACGGAACACGACGGAACGGCGTTCCTGTATCTCGCTGATAATTATTACATTATATTTTAAATATATAATTATTTCTATTAAATTAATAAATCATTTTGAGCGCGTTCCGGGACCTAAAATTTCAGAAATCAATCACTTGATATGCCTGCATATTTTATGAATTTGTGTAATTTTCTTTCCGCTGCTTTTTCTAAAATTATTCCTCTTTAGTTTTTCTGTACAGTATCCAGAATTTGTTATTGTAATTCATAAGTATTTAACTTCGCCTGCCATGTATATCACTTCTCCGTTGATGTTCAGGCTTCCTTTTTTACCAGTTGACATAAATGTTGTTTTCTTTAAATGTAAGTTCATAGAATATTTAAATTTTATATTAATAATATAGTTAGCTATCATTATTACATAATTCAGAATTAAGTACAAATAAAACATGTGCATAATTTTGATGACATAACATTTTTGCGTTTTCTCGAAAAGGAGTAAAGTGGACATGTCACGTTTTGAATGTTTGCTTCTCATTTCGCGCTTCTTTCTATCCGAGCCCAGCGCCGCCAGGGCACGCGCTCAAGTGTAGTCACCCTTCTAAGCTGGAAGCAGGGTCGCACCTCTGGCACACTGCTGTTCTGATAGCGTGACTTTTCTGACCTCTGCAGACATCTCGCCGCGTTCTTCGGCGGGTTGCGTGCTATACTAGGGCAATTCGATATGCCCAAGCGTAGGAAGAGGGCGGTGAGCAGTTTTCAGTGGGCGAGAACATTGTGCAGTGACGAAGTGGAGATTATATTTACTGTACAAGAATTAGTGGAATCATTCGCGTTTCGTTAATTATTAGTAACCGAGTATTATATATGAACAAAATAATAATTCAAACAATAAATAACAATTATAAAAGTATATTAGTTTAATAAACATTTTGTGAGATATTATTAACTAAAATAACTTATTTAGTCGACATTTATGGATGGTAAGCTATTGTTTTTCATTGAAAATACAGGTATAATACCCTTATAACCTTTATGGACGTCCATACCGTTTTAGACGTCCTATAGAGGTATTTTACCGGTATAAAAGAACATAGGTATTTGAAAAAGGTATGTAAAATACCGGTATTTTACCGGTATCTGATACCTTTTCGGTCCCTGCCTATTCCTCATTGCCAGTTTATACTCCCTGGTCATATTTTGAATGACCCGGAACATTTCTTTAGGTCTTCTTTTGTTATGTTCTTCCACTTCTTTGCACTTTTCTTTTTTTATTTATTTAACGTCAAACAACAGTTAAAAACTGCGTATGACGTGCTATATTTCTTGAAGAAACTTTTCTTTATCTCGTCTTGGTCCACGCTGGAATACCCTGCTGAGTTCTCTGACTTTTATCCTTTGCTTTTTTAGCAGAGAAATATAATACTTGAAAAGAACGAAACATTAGGACTTTATTATTATTATTATTATTATTATTATTATTATTATCACGCGAAGGGAGAGGAATCGAAGGTAAAGTGTACATACTCGTACTATACTTCGAATCTTCACTTCGATGACTGAGTTTCCAAGATTTATAACAATTGTGAGATTCCATCTTTTTATTTCACGGTGAAAATCTTGAAATATCTCTACATGTCTGATTCAGTTTGCCCATTGTGAAACCATGGAGCAGGTTGTTACTCTGTGAGAACTTCTAGGCACCGGGCGGGCGTTCTTTCAGCGCCCGCCGCGAAGGGCTACGCTAAAGTGGCCATGGGGGAGGGGTTCCGGGATTTCCAAATCCGATATGGCACTGGGACAGTGGTTCTCGAATATCGTTGCGAATGCTCACTCCAAGTTCACTGATTGGCTGGCTTACTCGGTGCTCTTCTCCGCTTTATATTTCTCGTTCCACGTCCACTCGTCCACTGCGCGTTTGTTCATTCATGTTTCATGTTTTATATCCTATTTATTTCAAGCTAGGGAAAGGCGAGGGTTTCAACATCTAAAATAAATGCTTCGAGTAACTGGAACTTCCTGACTGA
>BLKR01008300.1:0-22246 GCA_011170035.1 Teleogryllus occipitalis
TATACTACTCGCGCACCTTTTCTTGAACGATGACCTTGCTCCCCCTCCCTGGAGCCATAAACAGCTGAAGGCAAAAGATCGCAGCGAGCACTGATGACAACATTCCCAGCATTAAAACTTCGTTGGCGCGAAACATAAGCTAGTAGCTTTCATAGTAAAGAACGTCTGTTCAGGTTTATTATCAGTAAATGAAGAAATGGCTGAGGCATGTTCAAATCCTTCAAGGGAGGCACCTAAAACTCCCGAAAAAGTTAGGAGGACGTATCGTAGCGGCGAACGCAAAATTATAGAAAAAGTTGTGAAATCTTGTTAAGTGGAAAAGGAGAACAAGGTTTTGTTGCATCCTATCAGTCATGCTGTAGATCGACAAGAATGCTTGTCAAAATTAGCAAAGATCTACACAAGCCGACTACTTAAATACATTTTAATTCATCTAGTGTCCCTGCTGTTGCCTACCCAGAGCGTTGACCTGGCCGCAAACGTAGCAGGTTTGACTTTCATCTACCAAAGGTTGGCATTACTGAAAATACTCTAGTGGCTGTCTTTGTAACTAATACCCCCACTCCGCCCGCATTTCGTCAATCTATCGTTCAAGAAAAGTTGCGCGAGTGGTAGATGATATGGCGTCTGCTAATACTAATCCCGAGGGAGAAATCTCGCGTGAAATTATTGAGATTGAACCACAAGAAAAGGAAATAATGGCTGCACCGTTAGGAAATATGGACCCTAATAATTTAATTCTTAAAATGTTAGCAGAAATGAACGCAAAACTTGAGCATAATAATACTAAATTAGAGGGAATTACTTCAGATATTAATACTAAATTAGAGGGAATTACTTCAGATATTAATACTAAATTAGAGGGAATTACTTCAGATATGAATACTAAATTTGAAAAAAATAACGCTAAATTGGAAGGAATGACATCGAAAATGTCATTAGAATTGAAGAATTTTCGTCAGGAAATACACGAGGAAATAGTGCAATTACGGGTGGATACATCGGCTGAATTCAACATTATTCATTGTAAAATTGAGTCTTTTAATAATCAAGTCAACGAAATGCAGAGGGAATTAAAAGAATTTGGCGACAAAATTAATTCCAAAGTTAATAATTTACAGGAGAGCATTGTGACATTGGGACATTTACATGACCAACAATGCGAAAAGTTGACAATCGTCGAATCGCGTGTAGATAATTTAAACGCAATGTCGCTTCAACATGGCGAAAAAATTGAAAACATAGAATCTAAATTAGTTAATTCGGATAGTAAATTAGAAAAACGAATACAGGAGGGACTTAGAAACATTAAAATGGTGCAAGAATCTGAATCTGGGAAATATATGTCGGACATTAAGGACAAGATCGAACAGTTAGAAAACGAATTCATGAGGCATTCGCAGGGAAATATAGCAATGAATGCATCGGCGCTTGTAATACCAAGCCACCTAAAATTTCATGGTGATATGAAAGAACAATCGTGGTCGTTTATTTCAAAATTAGAGAATTATTTTATGATAAATAATATCCCCGAAAGATTAAAATTGCATATAGTAGAACAAGCCATGTCGTCCAAGGCACATCATTGGTTGACCTCTTTAGTACCGGAACCGACTAATTATAAGGAATGGAAGGATAAATTCTTAAAAAGATATTGGAACGAAAGCCACAAGTTTGATCTAAAATACAAATTAATGAGTGAAAGGTATAAGAAGGGTGGAGCCGAGAATATGTGTGACTTCGCAACACGTAAAATAGCAGCATTCAAGGCATGCGAAGACAGAATGGATAGCAATGAATTAATTAGAATTATTATTCGTCAGTTGCCTGTAAATATCCAAAATTTATTGTGGAACTCCATGCCTATTGATTCTGAGGATCTAGTCGAACGTTTAAGTCGATTCGACCAGACATTGAATAGTGATTATGATCGTAGTAACGGGTATCAATATAATGAAAGCAGGAACGAGAATAACAATGGAACAGGAAAAACAATGAATAATTACAACCGCCAAGGAAATTATAGCTCAGAAAGAAAGGATGACAGGGGAAATAGTACTAAAATGGAAAATAAAAAGACAGGAAACGGGTATCCGCGGAGGTTCAAAGAGGACAATAAACGGGAACATGTGGAAATTAATGCGATTGAACAGGAAAACTCCCAGTGTTCGAAGTAAATGGGCGGGATACTTCGAACGATGATAATGAGGGCGTGATGGTTCTTAAGGAGTTGAATAGCATTGAAGTATCGGCGGAAGATTTATTAAGGGAAGATACGGACGAACGGGCGGAGAATAGCACGTGTTTAATTTTGAAGGGGATATTTCGGAATATACCTGTAGACATTTTAATTGACACAGGTGCTAATGTTTGTGCAGTGTCGGAAAAATTATATGAGCAGTTAAAGAAAAAGGGAAATAAAATTGAGGAGCTACCCACTAGGAGTTTGGATATTCGGACAGCTAATGGAAGGCGCATCGAAACGAGAAGTCGGCAAATTTGGGTGGAAGTGGAAGTCCAAGGGATGACAATTCAGTTTCCGGCAATTGTAGTGAAGAATTTGATTCGTCCAATTATTTTGGGGATTGATGGCCTAAAAATGTATGACGCCAAGGTCGACATAGGTAACAGGAGTATATTGTTACGAGGTGACAAAGGGCAACAACATTGTTTAGGGATCAAAGACCAGGAGGGCGAAGATATGTGTATTTGCGATATTGCGGAACAAATTGAAGAGACCAGGGACCAGATCCACGCGGCAGCAGAGGGCGCGGTCGACGAAAACGGAATAGATGCTAGTGAAGCTATTGAAATGTTAGTCAATGAATATAAAGATGTTTTTGGAAGTTCAAGGGAGCCGGTAAAGGGATATCAATTTAAAATTGAATTGATGGATGAGGAACCTTTTAATCTGAAACAATATCCAATCCCCCATGTATATAAAAGCGAAGTACGTAAACAAATAAACACGATGCTTGAGGATGGTATAATAAAAAAATCGATGACACCGTATGTAAGCCCAATAGTGATAGTTCGTAAGAAAGACAATAAGATCAGATTTTGTGTGGATGCTAGGAAACTCAATAGCAAGACCATCGCTCGTCATGAAAAACCGCCGAAATTAGATGAAATGATGTGGAAGGTAAAAGGAGCTCGGATATTCACGGGACTGGATTTTACTGCGTCGTACTGGCAAATTGGACTACACCCAGAATCGCAAAAATTTGTCAGTTTTTCATTTGAAGGCAATACGTATAGTTTTCAGAATGCACAGAGTTGCATTACGCAATGCCACAAATTTTTTGAAGAATTCGGTATACCTAAAAAAATTATTAGTGATCTGGGGACGCAATTTACTAGTGGAAAATGGGAACAAGACATGGGAAGAATTGGTATCCAAATATGTTACACGACGGTACGGAATCCTCAAGCTAACCCCAGCGAAAGAATTATGAAGGAGATTTCGCGCTTATTTAGAGTCTACATTTCGGAAAGCCATAACCGATGGATGGAGGCCGTTCCAGTATTGAACTACGTTTTGAATAATGTTCCGCATGGGAGCACGCGAAGCACGCCTATAGAGGTCCACATGGGTAGGAAAGAAAAAAATGATCCGTTTCGAAGGATTAGGATACCTCCAGAAATAAGTGGGATCCCAGATGATGTGAGAGATACGCGAATAATTTATGACAATTTGAGGGAGGCAGCAGCCAAAAGAAAGCTAAAACAGAAGCAATGCTTTCGAGGCGAGTATAAGGAGGGTGATGAAGTGTTAATTAGAGTACCTCAAGTGTCGTCAGTGGATAAGAAGCTATTTTATAAATTTTTCCCGTTGTATAAAGGACCGTACCGAATTTGTAAAGTATTAAGCAAGAATGCCGCGATTTTGAATGATGAAAATGGACGACAAATGGGAACATATAACTACAGGAACATGAAGCCGTATATGAGGGACGACACGCATGATTAAATATTCTGGTCATGACAGAGATTTGTAAATAGTTGTAAATATTAGGAGTAATAGTTTTTCTTTTGTTATTGTTTTGTTATTATGTGTATTTTGTCAGTTTGTGTAGGGAGTTTAATTTAATGTGTATGTGTATTCAATGAAGTTAATGGGGAGCAAATATTAGGCAGAAACGGTTATTAGAATACCTGGTGAAATGGTTATTGTTGGCACATTCCGAAAGGAAAATGTAAATAGTTTTAAGGCAGCAAGAAACAAGACCTAGTGCAGTGCAAAGTGTAAAGTGTTAATGTCGTTTAGTGTGAAGAAGCAAGAAGAAAGTGTTCAGTTTTAGTCTTATCATTTAGTTAGGTTGTAGCAAACCAAATGACGCTTGGAGAGGGGAAGCTGTGACATACCGATATGTCACATGAAAATAAACTAACATTTATTTGAAGATTATATGGTGGAATATGCATTAAGAAGTTTAGACGATCGAAAGGTCAGCTACACCAAAATATAACGAACGCATGGATTGGCTGGGTGAGAGAAGGACGGTCAAATGTTATGAAAAAAAAGAAGGGAGTTTAATACGAAGCTTCGCGGATGAATCAAGCAGGAAGATTCATTCTGACCGGCATCGCGTGTCTGAACTGATCGTAGGTTCGTGAGAGGGAGCGAGTGTAGTGCAGATAGTCAGAGTCGGGTTATCAGATCGTGAAAGTTTAAGGACAGTAAATTATATTGCAGATATTGCATGTGGAAGTAATATTGATGCATAAATTGGGACTTTGTCGGGAGTGGTAATCGAGTTATAGATTTCGGGACTATGTCATAGGACGTAATCAGGACTGATAATTTTGATAGTTTGACACCATCTTGGATAGGAGCAGAAGAGGATTTCTTGGGACTTTGGACTACGGCAAGCTCGTAAGATATTTCGACTGAGAAGTCTACGAGGGACATCAACGAAGAATAGATAAGTTAACCGCGGTATAAAACTGTAAAATTCAAAGATATCTTGATCAAAGGCCTAACATCAAAATCATTTATTAAATTCACTAAATTGTTTGCTAAAGGTAACAATAAACTTTGTTAAATTTTGTTCTTTAGAAAAGAAAGTGATCTTTCATTTAGTCAATCCAAACAGTAATGAACTAGGAATTAGAATCATTCTATTTCAGATTCCCAGCAGCGCTGTATAGTCTGCGGATCCTATAATCCATTATAAAGGTAATAAGGATTATAATATATTGTGACCCATTGACCCAGCAAGCCGGAAGCTAAGATCTTTGCAAGAAATTAAAGTAGAGAGAAATTTTGTATATCTCACTAGTCAAGTGACGTCGTCCAGAGATTTTGGTGGCAGGGTTAGTGAATCAGGCTGTTATACCCTAGTGTGCGGGTTCAAGCTCGATTGAAGCCGTGGATTTTTAAGTCCTAAAAAAGTCCTTCGGAAGGGAAGTAAATCCGGCTGTTGCATGTTGTAGATTAACATGATGATTCTCATTCCTAGCATGTAAATTATTCTCAATCCTTAAAGAAGCCTCTCAACTAAATTCAAAATCTCCTGTTTCGTTGCCCTAGTGATACATTTTTTTCTCAGCAAGATGGTGAAAGGAGCATAGTAAAATTTGCGTGGGAAAACGGAAGAGCGGGCCTGTTGGTATGAGTCTCGCCACGTAAAATAAGACTTTAAGTAACTAATTAACTAACGTCTGCCTTAAGTAGGCCAGACGCAGTGTCAGGCGATGTATTCTATATTTTGATTAAAACAGACTCCTTTCAAAGTCACAAGCTGAAAAGAGAGGGGACACTGTCCTTCCCGGAGCTTCAATGCCAAAAATGTAAGTCGTAACGAAGCTTGCAATTGGATAACAACGTCATCCTCTCCTGCCAGCTCGTGACCTTGAAGGGACTTACTGTTTTAATCGGTGCATACAAAGGGCTACTCATCAGTGGCTGTATACGGATATTTAAGGTGTTCACCTCTTGTGGGAGTCTATTGACAGTGGGGGAGGCTATTCTCAGCTGAAGTCTGGAATGGATTGAAGCTCTTAATGCCAGAGTAGTGTGCTAGAAGCCTACGCCATGCAAGGACAGGCTAGGCCAGAACACGACTAAGTCAATGACCTATACATTCTAAAGTGGGCGATACCAGCCTAAAGGTTCTACAATGGCCTAACCCTGTAAATTGAATTGTTAGTGGTTACATCTTTTGGGAGTCTACTGACATTAGGGTGGTTATATGGCTATTTCCTGCTTAAGCCTGAAATGGTTTGAGGTGTTTAATGCAAGAGAAGGATGCTGGAAGTGTATGGCTTGCTAGGCCATACTAGGACAGAGCCAGTCAATGTCAGAGGTATCATAATGCATTTGTACAATCCGCTACCCTATCTACTGACTTTTAAGGTTATTACCTCTTGAGATACATTCAGATTGGCTTGATTTTGTGGCTATTCCCAGCTGAAGCATGCAATGGGTTGGTGCTATTAAAGCCAGATTAGGTTGCTGGATTGCAAGTCTTTACAAGATGAGGTTAGGTCAGTGCGAGTTTCTCCAAGAGATAACTGGCGATTTCATTCTACGGTGGGTCTTCCCTGAAGTTATCTAGTAATTTTTAAGATGTACCGATACCTCTCGAGTCTCTACTTAGTTTTCAGCAGGTTATGTGGTGAAGCCTGCTATGGTTTGATACGATTAATGCGAGAGCAGAATATCCGTAGTAAAATTTTGTCAAGATTGACAGAATGTATGCAGTTAATGTCAGAGTGCGCTATCTCTAATGAAAAACTAAGAAATGTAGTGATTAAAGTCAGAGCGAGCTATATCGAGCGAAGAGACACATGGGATAGGAGCCTGTTAATGCCAGGGAGGTCTTAGAGAAGACTTAATGAGATCGCGTTCTTTTTTTTCTTCGTCAGACAACTTAAACGAGTAAAATATTATGAGTACAACAAAAGAATTTCAATCTCAAGTTAAATCCACATCATTACCTTACATTGATGACTTTATCTCAGAACATAATTAACGCCCCGCCCCTTTTCCCTTAAAATAAAGGGAATACAAATTCAAGGGAAATGCTCGTTTCAAATGACTGCCCTAACGCTCTCCAGTGTCTAGAAATTGTTGTGCCATTTTAGTTGTTTCCGTAGAATCGTACTGGTTTTCTATTCCATTACATCTAAATAGTTTATGACAGTTGTCAGAAGGAGCTTTTATTTAGAATATTTTTATTACTGATAGGTAATAAGTGTCGAGATCTACTAATTTGCATCTCATGAAACATAAGCAATGTCTAAATCAGGGATTTCCAGCCTTTTTCTTTTATCGACGATTTAACATTCTTTAAAGAATGTTTTGTTCCATCAACCCCCTTACATTGTTCTCTATAATATACATTGCATACGTAATCATTCTTGGCACTAATAATTGTACTTAAATATTTTAAAAGTAATTTCGTTCACCAATATTTTGGAAAATATCTATATTTCGAATAATCTTAATCGCCTCCTCCTCTAAAAAGCTGAATTTCCAATCTTCGTTGTTGTGCTACGTTTACTAAACATTGAGCATTTGTTAACTCGTCATTCAATTTCTCCAGTAGGTATTTCAGGGGATTTGCTTACACGATAGAGTCTGCTTATGAATAGTTATAATCGTTGAATTTTCTAAACATCCTAAGCATTTGCCTAGTTTGGTTCTCGGATGCAGAGAGTCGAAATGACCCCAATTGCAAAAAAAGTTAAATTAAGAGTTTTAAATCTAATTGGTATGCGTATATGGTTAGTGGAATGGAGAAAATAAGCACGGATTGCGATCAGTTTTATTCTTTGCCGATATCAGTCCTTATAAAGGGCCCTCACTTGGCTGGAACAGTGCGGTGGACTGATCGCACCAGCCCAGCAACGCCTCTGATTCTAAGGACGAACAACCGATACGAAAGAAGAGAAGTGAATTTGTAATTTATTATTATGTTTAAAATAATAATCTCTCTATACAAAAACAATTAATTATCAAATGCATTAATATTTTTTGTAGTCAATGGGTTCTTGTTTATTCCTATTAGTAGCCTGTCTATATTCGGTAAAAGACCTCCAATCGACTCCTTCATAATCATTGACCCCCCCCCCCCTTCAAAATTTCATCGACTCCCAAGGGGTTGATATCGACCCCGTTGGGAACCCCTGGTCTAAATCAAATTTGAACGTCCCAACGTGTAATTTATTATTATGTTTAAAATAATAATCTCTCTATACAAAACACAATTAATTATCAAGCACATTAATATTGTTTGTAGTCAATGGGATCTTGATTATTCCTATTAGTAGCCTGTCTATATTCGCTAAAAATCTCCGACCTCCACTGACTCTCTTCAATCTTCCATCAATCCCGTGGGTCGACACCGACCCCGTTGGGAACCCCTGGTCTAAATCAAATCCGAACGTGGTGTGTGCGCAGTACCTCGATGCGAGTGACGGAGACGGACGCCTCGGCGGCCATCTGCACGGCGTTGGGGTAGAAGATGGCCATGGAGAGCTGCAGCACGTTGAAGAACTGCGCCAGCATGAAGACCTTGTCGGCCGACAGCTCGTGGCCCAGCAGCACGTAGGCGAGCAGCGTGAAGAAGAGCGAGGAGCGCTCCGAGAACACCATGAACGCCAGGTACACGCCGCGCAGGTAGGACGCGTGCAGCAGCACCTTCACTTCGCGCCTGCGCACACGCACACGCACACGTGACACTGACTGGCTGTTGCGTACACGTGGGTTTTTCTATCGTGGCAGCTGAGGGTATCATCTTCAAGATGGAATATGGCACGACTTTTTGCGCCTTTCTCGGTCATGCCGCAAGATGTCGCATGATCGCGACCGTATCATCCTGTGCTGCAGATCAAGCGGCTCTAGCGGCATGACCGAGAAAGACGCGAAAAGTCGTACTACATTCCATCATGAAGAGAATACCCATAGCTGCGAGATTAGAAAAACCCAAGTATAATATAATGCAGATCCCACGTTCTTTAAACAGTGTATTACAATATTTCACAAAACTCACACTTATCCAAATTTCTCTAAAGCACCCTACAATAGCGACGTCTTGACGATTCTTTTGTCATCTTCAGGTGCTTGGACGGCCATAAATTTATAAAAAGAAGGAAATTTAGCATTTTATCCAATTTATGTACAAACTTGTTAAGTTGAAATTGAAACGCCTACGTAAGTCTTTAAAGAACTTGGGATCTTATCTATATACTTAAAAAAATAAGGTATTCTGCCATGGCTTCATTTAGAGCTTCTACAGAACCAATAGTAGTATTTTTTCCTTCAAATGAAAGAATGTGATCCCTAGATGTGTTATCAGATATTGTTTGTGTTGATTCACCAACATTTACGGTGTAAATTAATTAATTAAATCATTCTTTAATAGTACGCTTATCAAAAGTCAATTGTTTTCTTCCAAAAGGTGATTGTTTCAAAATCGATGTATATGAGTCGATAGATGTCCACGTTACTTCATGGTGGCGATGCGTGATGTTTTGTTTTGATTGTTGAGATTTGTTTACAATTCGTCAAGGGTTTGTTTCAGTGTAATAATTGCATTGTGGCGTAGACAGTTTGTATGTATTTGCGTTTGTGGTGTATTTTGTAGAGAACATTCGGACAGTGGTTTTTGATCGGTTGTACTGAAGTAGTGAAGTTGTTCACAGGTTATGTCAAATTCCGAATCGTTGCCCACGCGCCTCAAAAGAAGCAAACGTGCATTAACTGGACGCAGGGAAAGAGAAAGTCAGCGTAAGTGTCGTGATAGTGAGATCATTTCGTTTTCTGCGTGGTCGTTGACTATGAAATGTCAGTTTTGTTCTGCTTTGTACTTTGCATGTGAGAGAAATTCTGCAAACGAGTTTACTCTGCATTGCTTAAATGGAAAAATAAGTTTATCTTCAAGCAATATACCTGAAGAAATCAAAGTTGTTTATAGGAGATGATGACACATCAAAAAACTTTAGAAATAATATCCGTCAGTATAATAGTATTTTGTGTCATTTGGCGCCGATATTGCATTGCCACCTGGTCATGGGCCATACGTGTTCAAAATTTTGAGAACTCCACATCACAGAATATCTTCGTTATACCCTGAAGAAATGCAACATATTGTGAACATTAGTCTGCGCACAGTATTTTACATTATCTCACCGTCACCGTCTCCCACCGTCAAATTTTGACGGGTTTTCACTAGTATTATATTAAAAACTAATAGACAGTTTTTCTGAATATTTTCTACAGGCTGTTGTAATTGAGAACTTCATTAATTATGGGCTATAGGGGAATGTGTTATGTAGTTATGAATGAATTATGTGCTTATGAAAGCGAAAAATTTGCCTGCAAATGAGAAGTGTCAGAAGTATTAAGTGTAATTATAAATTTTAAGAGTGTTGTAAAGCAAGAACAGAATGAAAATTGATTGTCAGGTTGTGATGGCATCACGTGGGAATGGAAACCGGAAAATCGGCTCCATCAGTGTATAGCATAACTGTATTATGTGTAAGGTTAAACAAAGCTATATTGTCTTGAAATCTTGGTGGTGGAGAGATAGTGTGTGTGTTATGGAGAGGTTTCTTCGGAACCTTGTGGTAATACATGTCTATAGGTAATTACAAAATGCAGTAGCAAGATATGGTTTCATACGTAATAAATAGATACTTCATGAAGCACTGTATCAAAGAATTGTGTTTCTTTCAATATTTTAATATTTTTATGTAAATATGCCATCTACTCTACTGATGAGAGAACAATGAAGTTCAGAAACGCCCTCAAGTTTAGTGAATCTAGCTATCGACCATCTTCTCATGAAAGAATCCAGATGAAAAAAGTTATTGACAAAGTCTCGATAGAAATGGCACGCCGTATAAACGAATAACTCATCATCAAAGTAGTGTAACAACTTTCCAAGTATATTTATCTCCCTATTTAGCAGGGGAAGGGTTGTGAAGGTGATATACGGTGAGACCAGTAAACTTCATAATTTGATATTCTTGATTCTCAAGACTGATGTCGCCGCATGAAAGTGGCTCCCCAAACATTTACTAACGAGGTTATCTGAACTACATTTTAACCTAATTTAAATGTGAAAATCCCCGTAAAAACACTCGAGAATCGGAATCCTGGATCTTCGAAACTGGGCCTCCAGATTCGTCATTAGCACCTGTATGAACGCTCGACCGCTAACCATTACACCGTGAAGTTTACCTTGACTCCCATCTATCGTGGCCTGACGAATTCCAAGTTCAAATTTGACGCTGCTAGGTGGTGAACTCACCTGACTTTAGAAAATAGCATTGCTTTTCTTAATAGCTTTGTCGTATATGTTAATGAGTTATATATTTGTATAATGTATATTGTAAATGAAGCCAACAACAGGGATTTAAATTCGGAAAGAACTACGGAAAATAATTCCTAATTCCGGACCCTACAGAAGTAACCTCAGAAGCCAATTTGTCTTCTACTCTAAGGAGAGTCCGACATTGGGCCGTTAGGGTGCCAATAGTGATTTAACGGGAGAGGTTTAGTTACTACGAATTTATTTCGTGTTGATATCTCGCCTCTACAAAAATTGTTCCGTTTTTAACATGTGTTGATTATTAATTCACAACAAAGCTGAAGTTTTTTGTCTACCTATTAATAACTCCAGCACCTGCATTTCCTAGTTCAAGAGATGACGATGATAATAAAATCTTCTAATTGGCGACCGAAGGAAGTACAGCAGGGTAGAGGTCGAGAGCTATGTACTGCATTCTTTTATGTGACTCCAATATTTTAGTGCCTGGAGGCCTGTCTATTTTCCTCTTCTGAAGTGGCTTTATGCCCTATCTAGTGATAAAATTTTACGAGTTTCAGTGACCTCGTTTAGCGTTCAATGATAGGTGATTATTGATAGTACGCACGACTCGCGGCTGTTGTTTGCGTGACTATTTGCCATAGTTTCTGTGCCAAATGGTCAGCCTATATACTCCTGTACGTAATTGTTGCATCTTCGGGAATTTCGATGATAACAATACATTTCGACGTCAGTAGCGGCTCGTACCACTTGTAACATGAATTCCTATGGAAATTTGGATGGAAAATGGAAGAATGAAATCATGATTGCGCTACAGCGAATTATTTCTGTTATAATTTATTTATTGATATGAAATGTGGCGATGTTTCATTTATAAAATTCCTTTCTTGAGTCATAGTCGCATAATTTTCTTGTATTGACTGCATATCAGGTGCGCAATAATAATTTCCTGCGACCTTGGTGGCATACTCGTTATGCACTGGCGGCCATAATGCTAAATCATATGCGATAGATTATTGGCCGTAGGAAGCAGGCTGTTCAGGGACCATGTTAGTTAATATCTCAAAGAATTGCGCAGGACATCAGGATTGTTAGACCAAAGAACATGCGAATGACACTTCAGACCGTTTTCAAACACGCGGTACGTTCCGCGGACCGACAACCATATCATTTAAGTCGAGAATAAACAATAGTGGTAGGTATGAGCAAACTTAATGATAAGACTGTGAATTAGAGACAGTAAAAACATTGGTTTGACGTAAATGTTTACTATTTACCTTAAAAATAAAAAACTTCCTACGTGAGCGGTATACATCGTATTAAATCGCGAGAAAGTTCTCGGTTGTTTTCAAGTACAGTTAACACAGTAAAGTTATTTACTTCCTTTTCCTCAGCTCGAAAAGTATATAGGTGTATTTGAGGGTGTATAACTGCCAGCGGGTAAGATGGAGGATGCGCAGACAAGGGATTTACACCTACGACTCGCGTGTACCAGCCACCTATCCTACCAAACCGTATCTGGTTCTAAATACCGTTAAGAGCCTATGAGCTAGACGCGGCTTGTGGGTACAGGATGGTATGAAGCTACGGGCTGCGGAGATATGATGAGACGGTAGGCTAGATAAGATTAAAAAAATTGTATAATGGCAGAGTTCATAACTGAGAGAGGGAAGTCAGTAATTAGCTTGAGCTCAAACCGGCATACTGACGTTAAAACAGTCCGACAATGATGGTGATGATTAGGGAACGGATTTCCATGTAAATAGATGCTTTTACAGGAACTAGATACCCGCATTCATTTATATTTACTAGAGTTTACAAGGCATTCTGAATAAATTAGAACTATTTTTATTTTACATATTTTACCTCTTACGACACATTTATTACATATTTCGCTATATTTGAATGTATTTATACGTCGAAACTGAACATTTCAGATGCGCGTTTGCATTATATGTTACGGAATTATCTTTCTTAAAAATCAAATGTAATGCTGCTGCGCTTCTATTATCACCGTATCTCCACCATGAATTGTCAAATTTACCCCCCCCCCCCACCACCACCACCACTTACCGCGCACTTGCGACTCAAGGATGAGCTGAATTTTATGAACAAAAGTAATTTCAACCACGTGCTTGCTCATGTTTCAAACATCAAAGTCTTTACTTGATCGAAAACTAACAAATATTTTTTACAGAAAATTGTTTTATCTCATTGTTTAATTTGAAGGGTGGGATATATACTCCCCTTTAACCACCTCCCCTGAGATCCATCACTCGCTACACGGTACTACAATTCACTTATACACCGGCTTCTCTTAAACAATGTAATATATACTACGAACGTATTTTATATTTCGAATAAAATTCTTATATGTGGTGAAGTATAGTATTCAATTGCTTCGGTAGAGATGGAACTTACTTTCAACCACTCCAAATCCTTGAGAACATATCGGCGACGTTCTCTGGTCGGAAAATGCTTGTAGAGAACAATTTTAAACACAATAATGAATTATTATTTTACATTTTTATTACACGATTACAAGATTATTTATTAGATTACTTATTACAAGATATTTTCTATTTTTGCTTACACGTTTTGGATTATATATATATATATATATATATATATATATATATATATATATATATATATATATATATATATATATATGTGTGTGTGTGTGTGTGTGTGTGTGTGTGTGTGTGTGTGTGTGTGTGTGTGCTGTAAAAAAGTGTATGTGTGTGTGTGTGTGTGTTCATATTTTGCATTTTTTTATTACAATAAATAGTTCTCTAGTGATGATGATGATGATGATGGGGGTGGTGCTGGTACTCACGCGCGCGCCGACTCGATGAGCGCCTGGAAGGGCTTCTCCCACGCGTACATCTTGATGACCTGGATGCCCGCCACGATCTCCCCCATGAGGCGAACGCGCTCATCCGTGCGCTGGGCCACGCGCATGCGCAGCCGCCCCGTCAGCTTGCTCAGGTAGCCTGCGCACGAGCACACCCCCGCTCACACACCCCACTCCACCCGCAGGGCAACAGAGGTGGATCGGGTGGCGTGGCTCCGAAAACACACTCGCACACATCCCTAAGCCAGCAGGGCAACGTTGGCAGACCAGGCGAACATGGCACCCATAATACACACACATCCCGAAGACAGACTTTTTCCTGTAATTTTCTTTAATTTGTTCAAAATAATTACTACACAATCATCGCGTCGCTTCAAAAGGAATATTCTTATTATAATTTCTCAGTAAAACCTGTCTTAAGCGGTCACTCGTGGTTCTTACGAAAATTGGCCATTAATTCAGGTGACCATTTAATGGAAGTAATGAGAAAATGCTAATGATGGGTGATGGGACAATTGGGAAAGGGATATGTGGCCTAACTTTTCTCTTGGCACTGAAGTTAGTACGCACTGCTTGTTAACACATTTTAATTCTACTTAATCTTCTAAAGATCGGAAGCTTTTTTGCATCTGCGTAATTAAAGAACTCCTAAACAAAAACATTCAATTACCGGAATGATAGGGAAATGCAATCTTAGTTCTCCGAAAGACGTCGTGTCGTAAGTCAACGTTGCAAATGTTTCGGTCGTCATACAGCAAATTCCTTCACGGTTAAATGCATTGTATTATTGCATTCATAGTTTAAGTAGTTATGCAGAAACTTTCTTCATAGGTAGCATACGCGTTGTTAGCCCCAATGTTTCCGGTTTGCGATAGAAGGGGTAGCAATTCTGGGTAGTTTGCGGCATCTTGACATGCAAGATTTCATTGACTCCGGTCTCTGAAACCAACGTGTTCTTGGTAGGGAAAATGAGAGTATTGGTGATACCAGTTCAATTTCTTGACTTTCCTTTGCAATACTACAGTACAGTGGCAATCCTTGGAAATACAAGAACTGGAAATTAGTGAACAATAATTTCTCTATATTACGACCTTCAGCTTTCCTATGAACTTTCAATTGGGACCTCAGTAAATCAAAGTATTCAAACGAAATCATTTTTTCAGATTCCAGATACTGAGTTTCCTCTGTGCTTGATTACCAGCCTGAATTAAACTGACACATTCATTTTCTTTGCCTTTTTTTATTCTTTCATCGGAGGTGTTCAAGACGCAATCAGTTTTTTAAATACTTATTTTAACCAAATACAAACAGAATTAATGTTCTTAATATTCCTTGTCCACGACATTGCACTGTGCCCTTCCGCCTGTAGAATATTTCTGATGTCGGATATTGCGACAGACGAAGCGAATCAGTAGGAAACTTCAGTTACGTAAAAGAGGAAAGTCGAATGACGTGGAGGACGCCACACCTTCACATAGTTGTTCATATGAAAATATTTCTGAAAATGGTGCATCCTGCTGTGATATTAATGATGGCTGCTCGAAAATGGAGAGCACGTTACGACAAATGCTATAGCGGTATAGGGAAACAGATGAATTGAATACAATTAGTTGTAAGATGTATCAATTGCTGACGATATGATTAGAACTGGTATTACAAGCCTAAGGCTAAACGGGAAGTAGAAGGCTGGTAGTATGGAAGGACGATGCGTATAAACTGACACAGAAGGTGTCATTATAGTTAATGAGAAAACGTTATCGGCAACTGGTTAATACTCCTGTCTCGACATCATGAGTTCCAGTTAAGCAGGTTACAGAGGCGAGTAACCTCGCGAAGCAAAAATCTATCTACCGGGTCAGCGGATAGGAATTGCAGGGTGCGAGTTGACCCTGCTGACTTTCGACACGCTGAGAGGATCGTCCCCTTGTAGAGATACCACTGTCCCTTGTTGAAAATTATTTTGTTTCTGCTAGAAACACGATTTATCCAATTCAGGTTTCAAATTATGATTTAATATGATGTTCAAATCAAGGAATAATGATAATTACTTTCGTATCAAGGAACTCAAATCAAGAATCCAAACTTAGGAACATGTAAGAGAAAATATTCCCAAGAGTATTCTTAGGTTTCATTCAGATAGTTGTGCAAAAGATTGTCTCACTAGTCAATTCAAAGATAGTCTTCGTTTCACTAGTCGACTCGTCAATCTATGACTTCTTTGGCGTCGATTTTGGTATGACATCTCTATTGTTCATTAGTTGTTCTTTTTTTTTCAATTTTTAAACGCTCCGTTCCTCCATCTACGGACGTACTAGCTGTAGAGCCGGGTCGAATTTATCCGTCTGGAGGAGAATTCTAGCAGTCGGCTGCACTGATCGCTATTTTGCCCTAGTTTCTCCAATCAACACAAGGTGAATGGCGGAGCAGTATCCTAACTTATGGTCAATTGTCTTTATCCCCCATCTTTTCGCTTTATCTATCCTTGCATTCACAACATTGCTTGCGTATATTTACTCCTTCGTAATCTACACTATTCCACATCTTGGGAGGCCAGACGGGATATTAGAGCTTGTGTCGTCTGAGACAGTGCCCAGTAGTGCATGTTATGTTCTGGTAGAGGCGGTAAGCATCCCCGTCTGGAATGTGAGATCCGGCGCTGACCTGGAGGTCGACTTGCGAGATTTCTGATATCTGAAGAAGAAACCCCGCAAGTCGACTTCCAGGTCAGCGCCGGATCCCACATTCCAGACGGGGAAGCACACCACCCCCTTCCAGAACATAACATGCACCACACTTAGGGGACGAGTGATTCGAGTCGTTGACGCGCACGGAACGGATACTCACTCTGCACGGGCACCGTCTGCAGGAAGAGCGAGCCGACGCCCACGAAGGCCGCCGCGCCCACCGCCTCCCACATGAAGTAGGTGATGACGATGGTCTGCAGCGGCATCACCCACACGTAGTGCAGGTACATGAAGAGCTGGTCGAAGCGCGCCACGTCGTTGGACAGCAGGTTGATGAGCTGCCCGGCCGCCGTGCGCGCCAGGGAGCTTTGGCTCAGCCGCAGCACCTGCGCCAAGTAGCGAGTGGTGAGGGAACTGCCCCGGGGTTCGCATTGTGTTATGGGAGAAAGCACGGAAAACTGTCGATCAGAGCAGACGGCCGAGAGAATTATCCTCCCGACAGCGGCTGAAATCGACCTAGCTGTCTAGTAAATGTGGAAAATTCCGCAACATTCGGGACTTGCGCCCTAGGACCCCCCTGAGTCAGTTGTTGGCTTGAGCCAGAGGGATCGACGGAGATCATGGGGGTCATACGTCCCCCAGACGATTTGTTTACTCAATTTATTCAAAATAATTACCACGTGAAAAACTAATTACATGCAAAACTAACTATGCATATATTTTAATTTAATGCTAAAATAAATTTAAAAAATGTAATATTTTAATAGTAATGCACCAAGGGCGTCATAAGGGTTCTAATGATCGAGCGGCGACAAAAAGCCGGAGGTCTCTGGCCAGTGGGCTTTTTGTCGCATGAAATCATTCGAACCAATTACGCCCGAGGTATACACAAGATTTTATTGGTATTAATTATTCAGATTAACTTGTTTACTAATTAACTAGATATTAGCTTGACTCTATTTGCCTTTTTCTATTTTCCTCCCATAATTCCCTTTCATAATTTCCCCTCATTATTCCCTCCCTGTATTCCCTGAATATTTTTTTTCTGATACGTTATTGCTTGTTATTGCCTTCGATGTGGAGCACGATATAAACTGCACAACTTCCCTGGATAGAGATGGATGGTTACAAGGGAAATGTGAAAACAGTTGAATGATACTTGTTCTCTTACGGAGGAAATAATGAGAAGAAATTATGAAAGCGAACTCTGGGAGTGAAATATGAAAAGGGAAACCGAGTCAAGTTAATATGTAGTTAATTCGTAAAGAAGTAAATTCGTATAATTAAAATTTGATAAAAAATTAAATCTTGTATGTACCCAGAGCGTTAACTGGTTTGGATGATCTCGGGAGACCAAAATCCCTCGAGCTTTTTGTCGCCGCTCGATCATTAGAACCCTTACAAGGCCCTTGGTGCGGAAATAACTATTAGGGTGCTGTGAAATGCCTCGAGGGAGGAGGAGGGGCACGCACCTTGCGGTAGACGAGCGAGGTGAGGGCGACGCGCACGCGCATGCCCAGCGCCTGCGTGCCCATGTTGGTGTGGTGGCTGAGCAGCACGTTGAGCGCCGTGGCCAGCGCCAGCCCGCCCGCGAAGCCCAGCGCCTCGCCCTTGGAGACGGCGCCGCCCGCGAACGCGCCCTGCGCCGCGCCCGCGCTCGACGCGCTGAAGTAGCGCACCACCTGGCCCAGGAACAGCGGGTACGCCACCCTGCACACGCCGCGCACCACGCACCAATGAGGCAGACACAGCTACGCACAGACACAGCTAACTCACGTCGACAAACACGTTTATCCGGCGTTTCCATCTTATTTGCATTTAGGAGATTACTAAGATTTTTATTTTGACGTTAAGAAAAGAGGGTTAGCAGTACCTTACCCCTTAAATTTATTACAACAGCGGGTACGCCACCCTGCACACGCCACGCACCACGCACTCGCGATGAGGCAGACACAGCCAACTCACGTCCACGGGCATGTTCAGTCAGCGTTTCCATCTTATTTGCATTTAGGAGATTACTAAGATATTGACATTATAAAATGAGGGTTAGCACTAGCTCCCCCCCCCTTAGGGTTAGCACTAGCTCCCCACTAGCACCCACCCCTTCAATTTATTACAACAGCGGGTACGCCACCCTGCACACACCACGCACTCGTAATGAGGCAGACACAGGTAACTCACGTCGACGATTCAGCATTTCGATCTTATTTGCATTTAGGAGATTTCTAAGATTTTTAATTTGACGTTAAGAAAAGAGGGTTAGCAGTACCTTACCCCGGAGAGTACCTTGCCCCTTAAATTTATTAAAACAGCAGGTACGCCACCCTGCACACACCACGCACTCGCAATGAGGTAGACACAGCCAACTCACGTCCACGAACATGTTCAGTCAGCGTTTCCATCTTATTCGCATTTAGGAGATTACCAAGATCTTGACGTTATGAAATGAGGGTTAGAACTACCACACCCTGACCCTTTCACTTTATTTCAACAGGGGGTTCGCCACCCTGCCCACACACCACACACTTGTAGTTAAGTAGCCAGGGAAGACAGTGCTAACTCACGTCGACGAACATTTTTATTCATCATTTCCATCTTATTTGCATTTAGGAGATTACTATGATCTTTAATTTGACGTTAAGAAAAGAGGGTTGGCACTACCTCACCCCGACTCTTTCACTTTATTTCAACAGCGGGTACGCCACCCTGACACACACCACACACTTGCAATGAGGTGGCCAGGGAAGTCACAGCTAACTCACGTCGACGAACATGTTTATTCAGCATTTCGATCTTATTTGCATTTAGGAGACCGACTATGATCTTTAATTTCACGGTTTCAAATGAGAGTTAGTACTACCTCACCCCGACCACGTCAGTTTATTTCCAACTATTTATTTTAACAGCGAGTATGCCACCCTGCCATACACGACACAGGCGGTCAGGGAAGATAGAGCTAAATCACGTCTCTGTTAATTTGTCAGCCAGGCGAAAAACAAGTTTTTCTTTATGAATTCAGACGTCTTAATTTTTGTAAACAGTTATGTCTGCTTTCTACAAACGTTTTTTATCGTTTCGATCTTCTTTGCATTGAGGAGACCTACTAAGATCTTGACGTTATGAAATGAGGGTTAGCACTACCTCACCCCGACCCCCTCAATTTATTTCAGCAGCGGGTACGCCACCCTTCCTCACGCGACACACTTGCACTTAAGCGGCCATGGAAGACAGAGATAACTCTAGTCTCTGTAAATTTGTCGGCCAGAAGAAAAACACGTTTTTTTATGAACTCAGACGCCTTAATTTTTGTAAACAGTTTTTTCTGCTTTCTATGAACACGTTTATACAGCGTTTTGATCTTATTTGCATTTAGAAGACCTACTAAGATCTTTAATTTGACGTTACGAAATGAGGGTTTGCACTACCTCACCCTGACTCCTTCATTTAATTCTGTAAACGATTTTTGAGGGATGACGCTTCCTGTTGCGCTTTCTCTTGCACTAGGAGACAGGATCTTAACGGACTTTCATTCCCCGTGATGCTGCATCTCTTCCTCTCCTTTGGCAAGACATGTACCTATAATCTTCAGAACGTCCTGAGCATTTTGGAAGCGTATGCCCTTTTTATGTATAGAATATGCCTCACAGAGCAGTTGTTTTACTAGATGCGTTTGCACAATATCCGCTACTGACGTAGTAGATTGAGGTGCTAGGTCGGAGATCAATGGTGGACAGATTTTGGTCACTAGCTAAATTTCGGGGTTGGGCAGCCCCTTTGTTTGGATGAGATCTGAACAGCCCGGGGCCTGCGATTTACTTCCAGTACCGTTTATTCTAGGTGAACAACCGGACAGTACTTATAACAGGAGGCCCGAGCGAATCAGGAGCGATTTTTTCTTCCCTATCCTCTTTTCCAAATGCCCGGCGACATTTCATTTATTCGGTTTGACTCCAAGTGCGCCCAGAACCAATCACATGAGATCTTTGATTCCGCAGGACGCTTCGCGGCGTTGTAGTCAGTGCCCGCCCCTCGTCCGTCCAGCCCGGCCCTCCCCATCTCGTCCCCGACCATTCCCGTCCCGTTCTGTTCCGTTCCCTTCCGTTCCGTTCCGTCCCACCCCGGCCTTCCCGGCCCGCTCCGTCCGGCCTCGGCCCGGCCCTGTCCCATCCCGTCCCGTCCCGTCCCGTCCCGCTCCCGCTCCCCCTCCCAGTCCCCAGCCCCGCCCTTCCCCTCACCACTTGCGGAACTGCCCCCCCTGCCGCCGGAGCGCAGCGGTCGCGCTCTGCAAGGCTCCGGTCATGGGCGGCCGCTGCCCCGCGGGCAGCTCCCGACGCGTGAAGAGAGAACCACTGGCATAGGCCTCTGACTGCACACGACGACCCTTCTCCTTCAATGCAGAGCTTTTGCACAGCACAAGGGTCACGGCACGAACTCACTTCTCAGTCTCTGCCCACGCGCGAACTGTAATGCTACGACAAAGGTATATCGCAAAACGATTCTTTGCCACAATTGTCGGGTGAAATCACGTGACTTCACTACAAGTCAACCTTTGTCAGTTGGCATAGTATTTCATTCTCATTGCGTCACGTGGGTGTCTTTATCCATTTGGAACTCATTTTCCAATTATTTTCTTTTCATTGCCTTTTTATACGGATTTCTTCAATAAAATCTTGACTTCGAAAACCTATGAAATTTAACATCCAGAGCAATGTAAACAATATATTTATAACTGTTTTTAATTTTTTTCTTGAATTCCTTGTTATAAAGTGGTTAAGTTACATTCAAACTTGTATTATTACGAAACTGTAGTGATGTGAGCATTAATAATACATTTTATGGTAAAATGGTGTAAGTTGGAAAACTACACTTTTCCAAGAACATTCTTAGGTTCTTGATTGATAGTGTGAACATTCTTTATTCACACTATCCTGCGCAAGTGACGACGATCTTTGTTGCAGTCATCGATTCGCCCCTCCCTAAAATTTTGAACTCCTGTCAAAAAAAAAATTGTCAGTTCGTTCCCCGAAGACGATTTGGTTTCGGTGCCCCGTCCTGGAGAGCGCGAGGGCGTTGATGGGAGGGGACCCCGCCACGTGCAAAGCGACAGCCGGCAGATTAGGGCGAAGGGAGCGCGAGCACGCCCTTATCGCGTATATTGCTCCTGTCCCACCGGGAGGGCTGACAGGCCCCGCAATATGGCAGGCAAGAGCGTCGATGATAGCACCCGCCTCTCTCGAGAGCACTGCCGGGCGCGATCGAAGTTTCATGTGTGGAAGTCAACTTGTAGGCGTGGCACAAATGATTCGTTTAGAGTAGAGATCGCCAAACTGCCGTTCACGAGCTACTTGTACCTCGCGGGGATTTTTTTTTTAATCACAGTGTCAGATCTCAGGTTCGCTAACCTCAGGTTTCTTCACTGAGCTCAG
>BLKR01008301.1:0-22242 GCA_011170035.1 Teleogryllus occipitalis
GTGGATAAGCTCATTGCTACAATGGTTAAAGATGATATTATCATGAAGTCCAAAACCTCTTATCTAAGTCCGATAGTGCTCGTAGAAAAGAGTAATGGGAAGATGAGGTTGTGTTTAGATGCAAGACGATTGAATCAAGTTACCCTACCGTACAGAGACAGACCGTTGCGTGTAGAGGATTTAACTAATCAATTATCCGGCAACAAGTGGTTGAGTTCAACCGACTTCACCGCATCTTACTGGCAAATAGCGATAGCACCTGAATGTAGACAATATACAGGATTTATTCACCGGGGAATTTCGTATGTTTTCAAAAGAATGCCATTTGGACTCAAGAACAGTGCATCTGCTCTTGTGCAATGTTTAGACAATATCATTGACAGAGGGATGTCTAGCGATGCTTTTATCTATATTGATGACGTGCTCGTGTATTCGAAGACATTTGAAGAACACATGAACAAGCTAGATATTTTGCTGAAACGTCTGATTGAAAATAATTTACAACTGAATTTGGAGAAAAGTAATTTTTGCACTAAATAAGTTAAATTCCTAGGTTATGATTTGACAGTCAACGGAGTCAAAATGAACATGAAGAAGATGCAAGAGATAGATAAAATTGCACCGCCCAAAAACACGAAACAGCTTAAGAGTTTGTTAGGTTGCGTCAATTATTACGCCAGATTTATTCCGAATTTCGCCATGCACACTGCAATATTTCTTCAGTTACTGCGATAGCACACTAGATGAAAGTGGGATTACAATCGGAAAGTACAATTTCCACAGTTTACGATCACTTAAATAATAACAAAATGATGAAACAAACCAATAGACAAACAAACCGACAAGAATCATGTAAAGAAGAAAGAAGAAGAAGAAGAAGAAGAAAGAAGGAGAAGGAAGAAGAAGAAGAAGAAAGAAGGAGAAGGAAGAAGAAGAAGAAGAAAGAAGGAGAAGAAGAAGAAGAAGAAGAAGAAGAAGAAGGAAGAAACAAGATAGCTCGACATTCCAGAATCAAGACAGAAGAAAGGAAGAGCATCAAGTTTGGTTAAAAGATTTTTTCGGCATATGAAATCAAATCCCACAAAATCTTTTTTTCCGAAAGAAGGGGTTATGTGACCATCCGTTTTGCCGAGGTCTCGGAAAACGGAGCACATCAATATTCAAGAATAAGATAAGCTGTTTGAACGCGCGCCAACGCGCATGAATACAATCCGAAAATGGAAACTACGAACTATATCCGTAAGAGAGCGTCTAGGTAGAGTATGCGACACCGAGAGTCGGGAGAAAGAAAGCTTTCTTTTCTGAAGTAACAGCTGGAGAGTGAGGACCTACCGATCACGAGAAGGCGGCACCTCGTACTGCTACGGACTTCAGGACTGCATCTACGATAAAAACTCTTCAAGACATTCGAGGAGGTAATTATCATATTACAATGCATTAAAACAATTCATCAGGAAAAGGATGAAAGTATAAGTGACGCATTTAAAATCTTTGTAAGAGAGAGGAGTGTGAATAGCATGAAACTAACGAGGCCATTCATTTCTTTTCTTTGCAGTTTTTTTATTTTATATTTATTCTTCTTATACAATAGACTCAGTTGTCGTATTGTAGATTCTTTTAAATATGGAATTAAAAGCTAGTTACATTCTATAAAAGAATACGAAAAGAGTATCAACGGAAAACGAGACGGAGGCCACATCGTGAGTTGAACAACGGTACTGGAAAGGGGCGACCGTGCGGTTCTGCAGAGGGGCGGCTTTGCTCCCGACCGAGCTGCAAGGACAAGGACATCGAGCGATTGGAAGAGTCGACGCCGCAGATTTCTCTACGCCGTGAGAAGACACAGTAAGGTCGTGCCAACTTGAACAATTTGTAGATATTAGAAGGAATAATTTGTTTCGGAAAGAAAGTATTAGTACAGGTTCTTTATACCGATAGTCTGTGAAAAATAGAATCAATCTTTTCTTTCAAGAAAAACTTAGCTAATTGTAAAGTTGCAACTAGGAAATTTACGACTGGAATGATTAGGCAAAGTTTTAAGTATTCTTTGAAATTGATTTAAATGAGAGAAAGGAAACAGTGTAGTTAATTATTAAGAGTGTAAGTTGTTTTCTTTTTTTCAGCAAGACAAAATTCTTGTATATGTAAAGTGTTTTATGTTTATTTACTGTAACAGCAATTTAATTAGAATATACTTAAGTAAGTGGAAAGTGATTCGACTTGAGTTTCTGTGTCAGTGCATTCAATCCACAACGGCCCACATGACCCTGATCCCCGCTATTCTAATTGTATTTTTTTATTTTGCGCCCACCTTGAAAACCCATTCTGAGCTAGCCGGCGGAGGGGTGGGTCGCAGTATTACATATTTTGTGTTCAACTAACATCTGGAAAATCCGAACAGCTAAACGATGTAAAATCAAGCTATCAATGAAGTTGTTTGTTCTATAATAAATTATGTTGATGAGTGTAAGAGGGAGTTGTGAATGTATATATTGTAAAGAGCATATACGTAGGTCATTCAATAATTAAAGAGACAGATTGGTCTGGAGAAAAAATAGTTGGTAGGACAATTTTGATAATTTTAGGACTTTAAGTTGGCATCACTTGGATAAGCAGCATTGTTGTGTTCTTAATCTCAAAATTAAGTTGCACGATAGCGAGTCGACATGAAAAATCCACATTGGTTGAACAACGATCTGTGATGCGTTTTTTACTCGCTGAATGTGAAAAAACAGCCAATATACCTCTAGAATGACTAAAGTGTACGGTGAAAGTTGTATGAACCGCAGGAATTTTTACAAGGGGTAGAACAATTCAAAAGTGGCCGAGACTCAGTGATTGACAAACACCATTCTGGCCTCATCAGCAGGGAAAGTCATGTTGACGGTGTTTGAGAACGCTGTATGCGCGTTTCTTTGTGATTATCTCGATGAACAGTGTACAATAAATAGTGAATACTACTCAGATACGCTTTTGAACAAGGTGGAGCCAGCCATAAGAGAGAAACGTCATAGATCGCAGAACAGAAGTGTAATTCTCCGGCAAGACAACGCAGTGTGATGACTCACACAGCTTAAAAAAGCTGTGAAACCATCGACAAAATGGGTTGGGAGGAACTGACTCATTCCCTTACAGCCCCGATTTAGCACCATCTAATTTCCATTAATTTGATCCACAGAAAGAGGCATTACGTGGGAAGAGTTCTAGGATGACGAAGATGTAAAAAACATTGTGGGAAATTGGTTCAAACACCAAGATAAAGAGTTCTTTGCAGTCGGTGTAAAAAAGCTGGTATCCCGTTGGGACAAGTGCAGAAATTTTGAAGGGGATTATATTGAAAAATAGGAAAAGTCCTGTTTTGTAAAAATAAAAGTTTATTTCTCCAGACCATTTTGTCTCTTTAATTATTGAATACCCCTCGTATGAGATTGCAGAATGCATGTAACATTAGTAATTTAGGAATTGTTGTAGAATGTAATACTCTTTTTACTGTTTTTTCTATGACATTTTTATCCAGCCAACAACCGGTTATTCTCTACGCCGCGATGAGACGCATATTCGTCCGTACACTAGACATCAATACGCTTGCGAGCTCCTCTACTCAGGGCTCAGGTGAGTGGCCTCCGCGCCAACACATACATTAGAGACAACAGACAAGGGACAAACAACAATGCACAAGGCAGGACTCGAACCGGCGACTCTTTGGACCGAAACGCTGAGTCGCTTCACGTTCTTACCCCCCTCGGTCATCCAGGCCGGCTTATTTAAATGTTAAATTGTGTAAATAAAATTAATTTTTATTCAAATCTCTGGAATTTCGAAAATTACAAAAGTTCAAACTTTTTGACACCCTTCTACAAATACAGTATTAAAAATAGACCGGGAGAGATCGCTCAGGGCGTTAACTGATGTCACTGCGGTTCCTCTGACTGGGAGACTCTAGGTTCGAGTCTCAACAGTAACAAGATTGTCGACACTAGCTTGTCGGCTAGGTCGAATTTAGTCGCTGTTTGGAGGAGAATTCTAGCGGCCGGCTGCTCTGATCGGTAGTTTTCTGTGGTTTCTCCGTTCAACACCAGACGAACAGTACTCTAACAAATGAGCCATGGACTGCGCGCGATCTTTCCTTCCTCTTTCTTGTCCTATCTCTCCCCTTACACACACTTACATTAACACGCACTACATTACCACATATGCGGAGAGACCGGTCGGGAGCTTAGAACGTGTCCCGACTGGGGCGGTGCCCTACTGGTGAGATATACCTGGTTGAGGGAAACCCCGCTAGCCGACGGTAGGTCTGCGCCAGATCTCGCCATCGAGCGGGAGAAGATCACCGCCACCTCACGAGAAAAAATACACTACACTTAGGGAACTAACGACCTCAATAGTTAACGCGCCCGAAATCAATAACAATCAACCAACCAAAAATAGATATTTATTTCCTAATGCAATCTATTTCTTAATATTAGGTCTTTAAATCATTTCGTGTACACTTATTTCAAAGTCCTTGTAGTTTTTGCGTTCGTTTGAGATATAACATAGTTTGTTTTTCAAATAATGACAAAGTGTTAGTAGATGCAGTACGTAATCGTTACTAATAATACGAGAACGTATGTCATGAAAGAAAATATATAAACCGAGAAAGTATATCAGCACTAACTTAAGTTTGAACAGTCATAACTTTCGCAAATGTGCCCCAATTTCGATAATTATTCCTTCAAAGAGTATAATTTCCTGATGGCACCACGGCAATACAATGATAATCGGGTTCAATTTGGATAATGAAAATGGGGCTCAAAGATTTAATAGAGTAGTGATGCAACAGTAAATTTTCGAAAAATATGCGTGTGCTTTAGAGCTGAACAATGTGGCGTTATCCTTCTCAAGGGCTTTACCGACTTTGGCCAATTTAGACAGTCTAAATTTCCCATATCATTACAAACTCAAACAATTGAGGAAAACAAATTAGATGATATTTTTTAAAGATTTAATAACATTAATCGAAAAAATTAAATCACACAATTCCCGAAAATTTAGAAAACGACGACATGATTCAGTTCGACAAACATCAGACTTACACGATGTATTAGGTTTTTATCAGTGTATTAAGCTCTATCTGAGAAATGATGTTTAAAAAATTGGAGCCGTTTTAGAGAAAAAATTGAAAATCGCCATTAGGTTTCATGTAAAGTATCCACCAAAATCATAATATTTGTTTCAAATTCAAGGGGCCGCATCATCAGCCAGATCGATTGGGAAATATAAATTTCCATAAAAATCGTGATTACGGTTTAACTGCTAGCAGGACTAACAGTCGGATGAACAAACGTTTTGCCACAAACAATTTTTTCGCCATCAAGGACCCACAAAACGTGCGTTTTGACTACGCAACGTGCTAGAGAATGTAATGTACTACATATATAAACACGAATTATCCAATTTTTTGGTGTCAAGGACCTACAATAGGAATTTTCTCTGCCGAAAATCCTTTTTCGCTGCAGAATTACATAACTTTATTTATACTACGTATTGTGCGAGAAAGTGAGGCTGTATTCCCCCATGTCCGAACTCACTTTGGATACGTTTTATGCCAATTTTATTTTGTGGAGGGATCCCAAATGGTTCCCGAGGGTTCTTTAACTTTCCATATAATCGTTCCATTATACGGGTCATTGATTTTCAAGAAAATCATTGGCAAGATTTTCTGAAAAACGGCTTCGTATGTTTTAATTTTGACTTCATGTATGAATAGAGATGAAATATATGGCACAAATTTTATATTCATACAAGTATTTGAATTTTCAAAAAATCTGAAACCGACTTTCGAATACAAAACCCACTTAAAAGTAAAAAATGATTTCGATTCGGCTATGACTTTTCTTGACAAAAATTGTCTCAAAGTTGTTTTAAGCAACAAAAAAAATATTGTGATAATGTTGAGTTGAAAAATTTTGATGTCTCACATTGGTCCCAAATTTGCTTGTTCTCATAGTATTAAAATTTTTCAGTTTTGAGAAAGGGGTGGGACTAGCTTTGAGTCATCGTCCAGCAACCCCATTTTTGAAGACGTTATTTGTTGATCATACGGGGGCCACTTAAACATTTTTGAAGGCCTGAAATTATCCCCAAATCATGGCGCAATAGTGTGAGGGGATGCTAGATATACCGACGCGAGATCTCGGCAGGTTTTCTTGGGGTCTTCCTATTTCTCCTAAATCGTCATTCACCTCATCATTACTTTCTGTCATTTACTCATTAGATCGTCATTAATGGGCTTTAGTGACCTCAGCAATTGAAGGGCTCCTAAATCTCAATAAGCCAAAATTGAATAAATGAATAAATGAATAAATGAATAAATAAATAAATAAATAAATAAATAAATAAATAAATAAATAAATAAATAAATAAATAAATAAATAAATAAATAAATAAATAAATAAATAAATAAATAAATAAATAAATAAATAAATAAATAAATAAATAAATAAATAAATAAATCAATAAATAAATCAATAAATAAATCAATAAATAAATCAATAAATAAATCAATAAATAAATCAATAAATAAATAAATAAATAAATAAATAAATAAATAAATAAATAAATAAATAAATAAATAAATAAATAAATAAATAAATAAATAAATAAATAAATAGGCAAGAGTGCGAAACGCAAGAGAGGCGAATGGACCGAATGCGGGCGATCGGCAGCGGGCCTGGCAGCAGGCCGCGTGCGGGCGTGCGTGTGCGTGTGTGGGTGGCGCCAGGGGGGCGCGGGGGCTGTGCTGGGGTGGGGCTGCATGGAAGGTCAGTGCGAGGGCAGCGGGAGGCCTTCGCGCACCCAGTCATCGGCCGAGCGGATGCACGCTAGCCGGGCAGATCGGATCTAGTGGCGCGCGCCGGCGGCGGCCCTTCCTCCCGGCGCGGGCGGCGCGGCCGGCGGCCTTCGGATGCGACGCCAGGGCTTCGGGCTTCGAGCTGCGGCGCCCACCCACGCGCCTTCAGCGCGGCCCCTCGCTCACCAAAAGTATCTTTAACGTCCAACGACGTTTGCATGGTTAAACAAGTGGTGGTAAAACAGCACCTACTTTCTCGCCCGTACTTTCACGCAAAATTACGCGGAAAGTACTCAAAAGTTTCGAAAAAATTGACCTTATTTCAAAATCTGTGGAGGAAAGGATTATATTAAGGAAAAAATCTCTATTTTTAATATTTTAGTTGTAGGAAGACGCCGACAAAATTGTGAACTTTTGCAATTTTCGAAAAATCACAGTTATCAACGAACATGAGACCTGCACCTTCCTCCTAAACGTCTTTTACACTATCCAACAACAAAATGTAATCAAAAACGATGGAGCATTTTTTTGAAAATTTTGAAAATGTCCCAGGGGCCTCATGTAAAGTACCCCCAAAAAATAATTAAAATATCGGTTACAAATTCATGGGATCGCGACATCCACCAGATTGATTGAGGTTTATCAATTTTTGCAGAAAAACGGCTGGACGGTTTGGCCGCTAGAGTTTTTCACAGACGGTCGGACTGACGGATGGATGGACAGACAGACGTTTTTCCGTTAATAGCGTTTTGGTATCAAGGACTCACAAAACATGGATTCTGGATATACCACGTGCTAGAGGATTTATTTTTCTAAATTTAGCAACTGGATTTATCCACTTTTCGTTACCAGGGCCCTGTAATATGAGTTTTTCTCCAAAAAATTCGCCGTTTTTCCGCACAGCACTACATAACTTTCTCGCTACTTCGTAGCGAGAAAGTAAAAAGACGTGTTTGATGAAAGCAGGGAAATATTAGATTGCACTGGCAAATATTAGATTAACTGTGTTGAATGAGTAGTTATGTCAGTTATGTCTTAAACGTCCACGCTGCTACAGCGTACTGGAAATCTGATTGGGCCGTTGTAAACTAACTGCTTGAATGCAGCATATAGAATTGCGCTGACTGTATATAACTATTTTTCTCAGTATTCTACAAAACCAAATCATTAGATACTACACTCTGAAATATTGACAAATAAAAATATAAATTCAGTTAAATTGCTTTCCTATAAAGTGGTGACGCAGGTCAAGCCTCAGCAAACTGTTTCTTGAAACTCTTTTGAAAATTGAAAGTAAGTATTTTGCTGTCAACCGAATATGCTCTCTAGAATTCTTTTATTGGTCGTAATATTTGAAACGCTGTAGGGAAATAAGGCGAAACACGCTACCAACGCATTGAATCAACTCCGTGTGTAATATTTTTTGGACCAAGCAAATGTAAGATTTCTGAATTTGCAGCCCCTTTCTACTTTTATAAGAAAATCTTTTTACATTTTTTCTACTTAGATACTGTGAAAAGTTTAATTTCAGAGGTGCTAATTTAGGAAAAGTATATTTCGTGTATTTGCATGCAAACAATCCACATCGTTTTTTAAAGGATGTTTTATGTAGACGTTCTTAGAAATATAAAATCTCATTTTCTCGATTTTTAATATATTTTCGTATTAGAGTCATAAATAAAAATAAGGAGAAAAAGTTTTCCTCTTGAAAAATTATATTTCGAAGGTTGTAAAATAAAAATATATAGTAAAAACAATGTTTTTACAGTTGTCATTACTATCAAATTAGTACGTACTCCAATGCGCCGTTTGCCGTGCGGTTCTAAATCATAAAAACAGTTTGCCTGAGGACAGCTAGCTGGCCGATAGTTGGCAAGTAAGCCGCGATGTTTGTCTTCACAGATATGGACTCGAGGATAGACACAAGGATAGGCAAGTTGCCCTCGGCGGCAATACGCCGCAGTCTCCGCCCGCGACGAGAAGAAAATGGCGCCGCGCGTGATGACGAAACGTGTTGTTCGAATCGAACACTCAGCGTGTACGATTGCGAAAGTTGTGCAATTTTGACGATGTATTGAATAAAAAATATGCATATAATGAGCATTTTAAGTGAAAAGAATGAGTCTTTTCACACATTTACTTGTTTACTACTATTTTAATCCTTCCGTAATCGCATCATATTTGAAAACGTCAGTAGCGGCAGACTGCGCACGTAGGTAAAAGACGAAAAAGCAAAGAAGATAAGTCAAATAAGCCTAAGACCTAAAAGGAACCTAATTAGAAAAGACTCTCGAGAGTTAAAAATATTTTAATTGAAAGTTAATAACAATGTTAGGCAATTTTGTAGCTTATATGCACGGAGAAGTGTTTCAAAGTTTACATCCATATTCGTGATTTTTTAACAAATATTTTTTAACATTTCGAACGAGATTTAAAAAAAATGTACGAAAATGGTACTCCACACTTTTACGTTCTAATATTTCATTCACTTTATTAGCATATCCATTCTTTTCCTAATATAAACATTCTGAGCAAAAGATGTAACACCAGTAATTATGCTGGTATGGCGTCCGCAATGGCTGATAACACTGATATCTCTGCAATGATCAAACCAAAATGAAAGACTATTTAAAACTACAGTTTGTAGAAAGGAACCGGAATTACGTGGTTCCTAAAGTCAAAGATTGAAAAAAGTAAAAATAAATTCGTGTGGACTAAATTCGTGAAGTCATCCGCTACTGCTGCAAGGTGAATCAGAATCCACATGAGATAATTTTAAAATGTCCACTACATGCATTATTGCACTTTCCTTCAGAGCTGCATTTTTATGGTATGGACGGGATACAGTCCACAAACATTTATTTTCGTCATTCACACCAGGAAGACGAATAGTATTTCTCTGGGCTACAAAAATATTTTGATAACAATTAGAAGAGCATAAGAAGTAAGATTAAACTAAAACGCAGCACCTTTCACTGCAAACCAACAACCTCACAGACTGCCTTCTACCAAGAGATGTGGCTAAGGGCATCAACTGTTGCCACTGCAGTGTCTCTGGCCGGGAGGTCCTAGTTTCGAGTTCCGACGGTGGCAGGATTTTCAACATTGACTAGATAGCTAGGTCGAATTCAGTCGCTGTTTGGAGGAGAATTCTAGCGGCTGGCTGCTCTGATCGGTAGTTTTCGGTAGTCCTCCGGTCAATACCGGCTGCTCCGATCGGATATCTCCGATCAATACCAGACGAATGCCGGAGCACGCTATTCATATACAAGTGGAATTATGAATACAGATAGAAACGATCGTTTTTGGCACGAACTCATAAGGAAATACTCGTTCTCGTGTAATAAAACGTTTTGCAAAAGCAAATCAGCTGCAGATAATGGCCATTATCCCTCATCATACCCTTAATTGATCTACTGCCGCGAGAGCATGGAGAACAATACTTTGAATAACTATATTCCCCACTGAATTTTAGAAAATGATCTCAGAGATTGAAGTAACATTTAGGTTTCTCCGTCATACTGCCAAATATTGTGAAAAAAACTGTTTCTCCTGTTTTAGATGGTATCCGAATCGTTGACTTCTGTTTGTCCTCAGAGGTATAGATACCAATGGATTTTTTTGATAATTGTTCAATTTAGTCGTAGCACCTATCTCAGCGGAACATAGTGTACATTTCCGAGATTCGAATCGTCACTTATGACTCAGAATAAAAGTATTTTCTATCTGTATGAGAGAAAGGTCAGATGGAGAGCCAACGTAAACTTGAGCATTATTGATGATGAAAAAAATGAGTTGAAAGAAATATTTTAGCTTCATTTCCATACGATAAGCATATAATATTTTTATTATTATATTGAAGATGGATATACAGCGATTACGGAAATGTCACGTCACTTCTGATAGAGAAGATTTATAATGAAATGCTAATTTACTGAAATAGTTTAATCAATGTTTGCACTAAATATTAAAAAATCAACGGTTTATTAATAGTTTTAAAGACATTCATGTATAATTCAAGAAATCAACATAAATTAACGCCACTATCATAAAGGCGATCGGTCTAAATGCAACACCACGAGTCACTGGACGGGGAAACTACGGTGAGCGCATGGACTTACGCGAGTAAAATAATGACTGCGACACGACCTATATTAATCAACAAATCATAACGTTGCGAAAGAGGACGTCTTCTGGGGTGAGAAGGATAGCGAGACCGCGCGAGGATGGAGATCCGAAGGAGGGAGATTTGTAATAGCCACGAAGGGGGGGGGTGACATCGGTAGCTACTACTCAGTGGCAACATCCGTTGCCTCTGCCACATTGATGATCGGGAGCTTCTAGGATTTGATAGGCAACGGTGTCTAATTTTCTGCCCTAGAAACAGAGATCATCCACCGGGAGAGGTGGCTCAGGGCATCAACTGGTGACACTGCCTCTGACCGAGAGGTCGTAGATTCGAGTTCCGACGGTTGGTAGGATTTTCGACACTAGCTACATAGCTAGGTCGAATTCGGTCGGAGGGAAATTTTAGCGGCCAGCTTCTCTGATCGGTGGTTTTCCGTGGTTGCTCCGATCAATATCAGGTGAATGCCGGGGCAGTACCCTAAAAAACGGGCCACGGACCACGCGTGATCTTTCTTTCCTCCTCTTGACCCTATCGCCACTCTTCACTTACACGCACACTTACATGCCCTATACTACCACTCACGCAGAGAGACCGATCGGGAACTTAGAGCTTGTCCCAGCTGGGGCGGAGCCCCGTTGGTGGGAGGTATCTGATTGGGGAAAACCCCGCTAGTCGACGAGCAGGTGACTGCAGTCACTCCACGCAACATTCAGCAAGTCAAGATGGCATCATTCGTGGTGACCGTCGGATGACTGCAGATGAATTATCGGTGTCGCATTGTCTTTCTCAATTCATCTCCAGTCACCCAGCGGTGACCACAAATGATGCATCGACTTACCGAATGTTGCGTGGAGTAGGTGCAGTCACTAACCTGCCCCTCCGTTTTTCGTCAGCCAACGGTGTTTGCCCTTCAGCTTCGTTTTAGCGACGAATCCATCGTCTAACAGGGCTGACATCTACTGTTGCATCACCGTCCACATCTTTCAATCTTTCACGGATGCGAATGGATATTTCACCTTCTGCATTCAAGAATTCAATCTCACAATGCTGTCTCATACGAACATCGATGTCGGCCATTTTGTAAGCGACTGTTATGTTCTCACAAGTTGACGCAGAAGGTTGCTTTTGTAGTGGATTGTAGAAGAGAGTTTGAGACATAGTGCCAAATTCAAATTTTTCACTCAACTAATTCTATATCAAAAGAAAAAATAGGCATTACTTTCTGACTGACCTACGTAATATCAAACTCAAAAACATACTCAACTCGCCAGAGCATATTCCTTGTGAACATATTTAATTCATCCTTAAGAACTGGCTGTTATCTTACGATCTGAAATCATTCTATCATCCGATCCCCAAACCCAGTAAGAATCACCGCCTTCCAGGTATTTATAGAGCCGTAAATCTTCTCCTCATCATTGCAATAATTTTCTGAAAATTATTTCCAGAAAGACTAAAAAAATATCTTAACAGAATACTCCTCATACCATTCATTCCTCATAGGGATTCACTATCAAACTACCTATTTACAATTATTTTCAATTGTTTGCTTCGTTTTTCGTTTGTAATTTCTTTAGATCCTTTTCCAACGTAGGAGCCCTTTCCATACTTGATTCTGTATTGTTCATTGTCTCTAAGTATCGTAATGCAGTGACACCCTTCAATGCCGCTTCAATCCCACTGTTGGAACGACTAGTCCCACTCTCAAGATCCTTACACTACTCGCAACATTTCTTTTACTTTTAACATCAATATATTTTCGCGGCTCAAGTGGCCAACGAAACATCGCTTTTCCGTGCTAAGCTGTGGGGCAGTGGCAGTCGCGCGCTTCCTGTCGCCTACGTAGAACACAATTTGTCCCACGGAATCTCAAGTAACATCAAACTTGAAACTGAAGTAAGCAGTCGCGCGTCCCCGCCACCAGTCGTAGCCCACAGCCCAGTTGTACGACACGGCCTTTGTCTCCGCAGTGAAACTGAGTGGCACAAGGTTATCAGTAAGGTCCCCATTCTGTGTCCCTTAATTCCACCTCAAGGGAGACTTCTTCGATTATGACCTTTGACCGACGACATTTTTTCCAAGCTGCCTACTGTTGGAATTTGTGGCACTGAGGTGATATATCTTTTCAGGGAAGAAATTAATTTATATGACGTATTTCCTACCTTCAATATCACCGAAGTTCAGAGTTCACTATAACCGAATTTTGTGCTTATTTGTAATGTAACTGAAATGGGACCAGTGACTTAAGTTCACTATAACCGAGAGTTCACTATATCCGAGTGCACTATAGCCGGAGTCAACTGTACTCCATAATTGAAGTGTTTTTCGATGTGTGTTAAAATGAGATGCATTCACTGGATAATGCAGATATGACACGCCATCGGCGGGCTATGGGCGGCAGTGCAGCCTGCGAATGTGTCACACGCGGCGCCCAACATAAAGAGGACAATGTGCAGGGGGAGGTCGGGCCACAACCGAACGAGATTATGGGTTGCCAACAATAGAACCAGCCGCCGCGAAGGGCATGCCAGAGCCATCCTTCACGACCGACGCCGACGAGCCGAGTAGATGACCCGTTGGTGACGCTCGCAGACGGCCTTGCCTTGCATCCTTGTAGGGAATGGAGGGCATCCTGGAGGATACCATGCTCAACAAAAAATGTGAGAGTAATCATGTGAGTTCGTGCAGTTCAATTTAATTTGATTTTTATATCGACAAAAGCCGGTAAAACGTATGTAACGTTTGGGGTTGAAGTATAATCTGTGCACGTTTTCTTGAGCTCCAAAACTCTACCCCACTATTTTACGATATCTCGTTGAATTATGAATAAAGGAATCAGTAAAGCGTGATTGACGACAGTTAGAAACTAAAAGAATTCGAAAGCGAACTACAGATTTGATTTTATAGAATTGCTGACGAAATAAAGCTTTGTAGTGATCCGCTTGTCGTTAAAATAAACAAAAATAATATTATTACGAAACGTCATGAAGTAGTTATCAAGTCATTAATTAGGCAGAATTCCATTCTGGAGCAATATAGCAGCCAGAAAATTAGATAACCGGCCATCGTGCGTGAGGGAACAAGAGGTGCAGGCAAGTGGCTGGAAACCGTACCGCTAGGAATGGCCAATTACCCCTGAAAGTCCGAAACAAAACCCAGGAGAAGCCAACTCGTGGACCAGAGCGGAAATCGTTTGCCTTTCACCAAGAAAGTCCGGTTTCGATTCCTGGCCAATTTCATGAGAAATTTGTTCCGACGAGCCGAGATTGGCCGCTTCTCAGGGGCTAGCCCAACCCCTGTGAGGTGTCCTAAACCCTACCACTGTTCCTTGCCAAATCTGACCGCTGGGTAGTGGCGCAGGTGACCCTGTAAAGAGGCTCGTACGCGGAGATGCTATTTGTACCTGGCGGTCCTCTTGACAACTGACTACACTCACAGATATTATTGTTTTAAATTCAATAATGTGGTCGCTAATGACCTCGAAGTTTAATACTACCTTAAAAAAAAGAATAAAAAAACAACAGGGATAGCGCGTAACAATATACTTAATTTCTTCGTTCTCTTAGAGATTGTGGGTAGTTACAAGCTCTCTATTAAGCATCGCTGTATGTTGGAATTGTGCAACTACATGAATTTAAGAAGTTATGAAAGTGTGACAACGCTTTAAGAATTGCATGAATATGGCCGTGGAATTCGTGGAAGGATATCGATGGCTTAGAGCACACATATTATATATCCAGAATACCTAGTTTCGAGAAAACCAAGTTTGAAAATTTGTAAAGTTACTGATAGCAAAGACCGACGCACAACGATTGTGAGGATTTTGGGAATGATAGTAGTTGCATATTACACCGCTAGATTGCATTTTCATCGCACTAATACCGTGTGACCCACCTAAGATGTTCCCTTCAATTTTCTCCTAAACTGTTGTAGATACTGAGACGCGGATTTCACTAAAACTACTATATGCAAGGGCCACATATGGTCATGCATAATATTATTCTATTGCATTTTTTATTGCAGAGATATTGACCCAACTTCGATTTTTTAAATGGAATCCTATAGATTTTTGTAGCTCATCATAACAAGCGTGAAGAGACGAGTTCATAAATATGCATATCGCCACATGTTACATAACAACATTTTCGAGAAATTAAGAATTTTAAAGACGCACGCCGACTGCTGGTTTCCGTAATCTGAACGAGAAATTCCGGGTGATATGCGGCGAGGACATTCCCTTCCGTTGCGTCGGCCGAGTAAAGTGAGAAAACTGGAGATGCCTCGAAGTGACGTAAGAAGGGTAGGTAGAATAAAAGGGCGGTGGAGAAAGGAAATGCAGTCAGAACTAAACGGGAACTCTCCAGATTTAGAAGAAATTTGTAAACGCAGTGAAATAGTGCAGAAATATCCGGGAAGATGTATACGAACGAGGAGAAGCTGGACCTAATTCTGCTGTACGGTGAATGTGGAAGAAATGCAAAGAAAAGTGCATTACTGTATGCTGAAAGATATCTAGATCGACGGCGGCCTTCGCATATGACTATAATGAGAATCTGTAAAAGCCTTGCGTAGAGAGGTGACTGGAACGCAAAGACTCGTTTGCGGAGCAGAAGGGCAACGAATGAGAAAGCACAGGCCGCCGTTCTTGCAGCTGTTCACAACAATCCCCATATCATGACCATGAGTGGAAATTACCATGAGTGGACTATAGTGATTCAATGTTCGTGCACTGAGCCATCGATGTGCATATTTGTGTTACGTACATTCGGCATTATTCTGAACGTAAAATACCATTTTACATGCTTGAAGCGACTGGATCATTTCTCTTCCAAGAAAGTTGCACTAGTAAACGATAAGCATCAGAATTCTATTTTGATGACTCGGAAAACTGAGAAAAAATTGCAGCATTAATCCCAGGATTTCAACATTTTGTACGAATATTTGGGTTATTAAAACATACAGAAATTTGGAGATGTGAGTATGATGTCACGTTTAGATATTTGCTAAAAATCTGTTTACATTCGCTCTCTTCTATTTTTATCACTCCCTACTATTTCGTTATGTTCCTACAAGTACAATTAACGCCTATTAACATAGTTGCTTCAATTTTAACCACATTCATGTTTTCTTTTTTATACCGATTCTATAGTAATATTTTGTGATATTTACTGTTTTATTGGAACTGCCTACAGACCTTCATAAAGCATTACATAACGGATTGCAAGAGCCTGGACGAAGCACCAGGTCATCGACCTTCCCGTGCATCAAACTTTCCTTAAAGCTCCAAATCACTCTCGTGGTAGTAGTTGGCTAACATTTTTTGGAGACAAAATTAATTTTGATACATGGAAAAAACACATAATTTCATCTTTTTTATTTATCGTGCATTTCAGAAGAATATAATAGTGTAATATAAAGAATATAATATAATAGTTCCGTTTACAATACAATGATGTGTCAATGCATTCGTAAAAGAATATATAGGGACCCGTTACATTACTAGTTCAATGATTTACATTAGAAAATCGATTTGTAGTAGTAGAGGAGAAATTGCATTTCGAAATCGTATATTGACTAATAAGTAATTGACGCGTGCATAATTGACTTTCGTAACAAACGCGGGAGCTTTGTTAACATATAATCGTGGACATATAATCTTCGTTTACTGAATTTCATGTCCGCTTCTGACTTACTGGTCTGTTGTTCGCATTGCACTAGTTTCATTTACCTGAAAAACATGCAATGAACAAGAAAGCTGTATATACTCTTCAGAAATGCATCCGTCAACGGAGTTTTCAGAGATGCCATATCAAAATCTGCCCTAAAACGTTTTAGATGAATTTACCCCTGAAATATGATGTACATTTTAAAACGGGATATTTTGTCTCAATTACGGATTACTTTCCACCAAACTTTCTGACGACTACTCTACCTACACTGAAAACAACAAGTATTTGCATATCTACAAGTATGAAAAGTTCTGGGAAATAAGGTGAACAAAGTTATGGACACCATATTTATTTAATAAAGAACTCAAAACTGTTTCTTATCTCTGGCGTACAACTTCAGATCGTCTACGTAGAACTGATGATGAATGAGGATATGAAGATTTTTGGTGATTTAATATCCCATCCGCGAATCACTTAACATTCTGCTGAGAGGGTTTAGAGCTAGGGAGAACCATAAGGAACTAAGACTATCTCCCAGAAAAAAATTCTCATTTGATCCTCAGTTCCTTGATGGTATAGCTGCCTCTAGCTAATGAGACTTTTATGTTTGTACGCAAGTTGTCATGCAGTGTTGGATTAGGTTACATATTGGGCATTTACTTTGTAGAGGAGAAGGATTTACAAAAGCCACGAGTGAGGTATCAAGTCGAAGTTGATTCATCCTACCGATGACTATAGTTAATCATCCTACAGAAATGCTTTGGGGTCTTTTTTGTTGTTTAACTACAACTGTCTACTATCAATAATACTTTGCGACCTTGAGCACCCTTTCTGCAACCAATTTGCTCTGGTGCCAGAAGAGTATAGGCCTTTCCACGGGTATTCAGCATAGCGGCACAGATGTAAAAATCGTATATACTGAGCGGAGACTTGTGATACTTCGATAGTAACTCGGAGTCTTGGGATTGCTAGACTTCCTTATCATAAATGTAATTCCTTCAGTAAAAGACGTCCGAATGATAGTTGGATCGAAGAATGCAGCTCGAAATCATCTGGCCAGAATCGCATGAGTACCCGGGAAATCCACCAAATTGTATCCCATCACTACCTGTGCTTTCCAATGTTGCGCTTGCCTGACTGAATTGAAGATATCTCTCTGTGTAATATTAGGCGAGAATATTTGAAGTGTATCACAACACTTCATTTCCTCTTCTGCTATCCAGTAAGATCCATCATTATGGGTCTTGGGAATGCTCCATACATTACTCGAATATTCTTTCATCTCGGTACTTTTTAGAACTGTTTCTGGCAACTTTCTTTGATTGTTGAGTTGCGTGAATCGCATGAATAGATAGCACTCTGTTGTCTGGTTTCATTGCTTTATGATATCTACTTATACGGCACACAAGGGCTGTAACGCGCAGTTTCAGATACTTAAGTCGGTCTCAAAGCCTCTTATCGAAATTAGGCTAGGTTCTTCGAATATCTCATCTGTCCAATCGTTTTCATTGCATTGGAGACCTTTCGAGTTGCGTTCTAAGGAGCTGTAAAGAAGGTTGTCAGAGTGCCTATGTCCCACAGGAAGCTTTCACTCTTGCATTCAATACTCCTCAACCACAGGGGCTTGGTGGGCTTAGCGGACTGTACTGTGTCCTTCTATGTTTTCAATTGACCCTTTACAGGTTTACCATGTCTACAGCAGAGAGTACAAGTACAACAGGAAGGGCTGCGCAAGTCACATAGCTTACCACTTCCCAAAGCGATGACGATTGTACTACATCCAAGTTATTGACAGCTTTTTTCACAGCATTTGTACGTGGGCCATATCCCACTCGCGGAATCTGTGGTCGGGTGGATAAGAGTGATAGTATGTCTTCATGGCTTCGTAATGCCCAGCCCTAGAGAATTGTTCAGGCACTAGGAGGCAGGATTCATCAGAATTTGTCTCCACAGACCATTCCTGATTAGCTTGCGGGTGTTCATTACTTCTTCCTTCATCAGTCTCATTCCTATTCTCAACACCCAAGGATGCTTTTACATTCTTCCTGGTGGTATTTATTTCTGCAGTTGAGAGAAAGTGCCTTACATGATGGTGCACTGCTGGTCGCAGACTCTCTGCTCGGATGCCGGAATGTTCGGATGCAACTTTAAACATTCTTCGTGAAATCACGTATCCTTCCATGTCCGCTTCAAGTCTAGTAGCCAGAAAATGCGCATGCATAATGGAGATATTTAACTCGTTAGTCCATTGCATGCGCTGGCGTTTGTTCTGGGGTCAGACGGGGTGAGCTATCGTCTCGCTGAAGCTGCGACTCCTAGTATTTGCTTGTATTGTGGTCGTCATAAGTGTTGCAGCGACACACCTTCCCGGATGGTATGAGGAAAATCCACTGCTCTCCACCGGCACAGGTAGCACACTTCTCACTGCAAGCCCAGTGCCAGAACTTGCAGCGCTGCCTTACAAGTACGGGTCGTATGCGTCACGAATCCTTTGACTTCTCACAACTGCTTCTCCACCGGGGGACCGGGTGAGAATCAAGCGTGAAAGCACCTCTCGCCTCTGAGCCAGAGCCCCTTCTGCCTACCACCACCCAACCCCTCAGGTCGAAGCTCAGGCACCTACAGCCCGCAAAAACATAGGGGTGTCTCTTTCGGATGCTGCCCCATCTCCCAGTTGCCAGTTGGTTCGCCGATTTTTCCGGAAGTCAGGGGCACAGATCACCGCCCAGCTTCCAGAAGAACACACAGGCATCCGATTTGACGCGTTGCCATTGCCCTGTTAGCCGACACTCAATAGTGCCTTTGCCCGTCCCCCACGTGCCGTAACTGTTCTTTTAGACTACGTAGGGTTGGTCTTCGGGGAACATAAAGAGAATGGTGAAATTTATAGGAAATATTGAGCGAAAACAATTGGGAAAATAGCTAGGAATGGAGAATGAAAGCTGGATCAATTTTAGATGGACGGACAGCAGACAGCTGCTCCTGTTAGTCACCTTTTACGACAGGGGATTCCTGTGGCGTTATTCTACAAAAAAAACAGACACCACATGCTTATTATTATTATTATTATTATTATTATTATTATTATTATTATTATTATTATTATTATATTCACAAAGAGTTAGTTCTATTACTGTTACTAATTGTTATTAAGAATGATTTATAATTAATAAATTATAGTATAACTACTAGCTGAACGTGACGTCGCCGACACTTTAAACTTTCTTCGGTTGTTTCACTTTTCTTTTTGATTTCTCTTTCTTCGGTTCAGAGTTTTCTTTGTTCAGTTTAGATGTCTTCTCAGCCTTGCGTAATAACCACTTAAATTTTTCAATTATTTTGTGACATTGAGCACGATTTCTACCTTTGGCTGTACTGAACTTAGGTAATGTAAATGTTTAATAAAATTGACTTTGTCACGAGTTATTTTGAAATGTTTTTCTTTCAATTTGTCGTAGTACATATTTTTAAAATCAATTCGAAAACCACACGACGTTCTCGTTGCACGCATTATCTGTTGCACCTCCGGGTCACTTGGCTTATCCAGATTTCTCATATAAAAATTATCGTCTTCTCTATATACTTTGAAGACATAACGTTGATACTCGCAGCCCAGACGCAGCAACTGGCTCGATGATACCGCTATGCTCTTCTTGGAGTGCACCCACGACCGTCTGATCGGGGCAACTCAATAGTCCCTCCACTTATTTAGTTCATTTTTGGTGATAGGAAATCTTTCGCTTTTGGATTCTCGAATTCTTCGTCTTATAAGACTTCTTCTATATCTTCCGCTACGTCTACGTCTTGCTCTACGTCTACCACTTTCTCTGCGTCATCTCTTCGTTTTCTCTTCTTCTTGCTATTCGTCTTGCTGTTCGTCTTGCTGTTCGTCTTGCTGTTCGTCTTGCTGTTCGTCTTGCCGTACGTCTTGCTGTACGTCTTGCTGTTCGTCTTGCCCTTCGTCTTGCCCTTTGTCTTTCTCTTCGCCTTTCTCTTCGTCTGCATCTATGTTTGTATTTTGAGGTACTGGAGGTTAATCAACGCCACCTACATAGATCTATTTAGGTGGCATTACACCAAGATCACAGCGCCAAAACACGTTTTTGGAAATTTCTGAAAATCATTTGGCAGGTTCCGAAAACAAATTATCAGTTCCCCATCAAGAGACTGAGACGCGTCGAATGACACCTCATATGCCTCGTTGCTGCACGGGAAGTGATCTGGCCGTGAGTGACGGAAATCGAACGCAAGCACATACGAACGTACGCACACTCAGGGGTTACGCAAATACTGAATAGGGACTTCTATTAATTAATGATTAATTTGAGACGCGTTTCCTAAAATTTTATAAATCGAGCACTGCTTTTAATAATGATTTGAAGAGCGTGAATTTCATTAGTATTAATAACACCTGGCAGTCGCCTTGGCATAAAATTTACTATTTTTTGGATTATCTACTTTAACATTTTTGACATCCTCCGTTTTTGTATACCAGGTGTACGCATAAGTTTTTGGCGATTTTTGTGGTAAAGAAAACACGTAATTTTCAAGAGAAATTCATTTTTGTTTATTCAAAATGTTGGCCATCGGCTTCTACACACTTTGCCGATCTTTCAGGTAAGTTATGAATACTATGCCCGAAAATCTGCTCGTCTTATGCGGCAAACTATTCGTCGAGTCATTTCCTAACTTCCTCGAAATTGTTGCTCTCCAAGATCGTGCCCCATTGTTGCGAAGAGGTGATTGATGGCGCCAGCCCAGGGGAGTTCAGCGGGTGCGGATGATGTCCCATCCAAGTGATTCCAAGGTGTCTTTCACTGGTTTTGTTGTGTGAGGCGGCGCATTGGCGTGCAGTTGCCGTTCATTCAAATCGCGTGACACCCATTTACCGAGTTTATTGATCTTCCCCATTGCTCGTAAACGTTTGCTGATTGTTTCTTTTGACATTTAATGCTTTTGCCAATTGCTATTGAGTTTGAGTTGGGTCATCATCCAATAACGTCTGCTATTGCTCGTCTTCGCACTTTTGTGGCCTACCAGACTGTCTTCCATATTGAAATCATCACGTTTAAATTGTCGAAACCATGTCTCACATGCAATGGCTGGAGTGTATTCACCATATGTTTCTACCAGCAAACGATGACTTTCTACAGCGTTTTTCTTTTGATTAAATAAGAAAAGCAGTGCGTGCCGCAACTGTTGTTTTTCGAGCACAAACGTCGACATTACTGAAAGATTTTTCACAGACGGTAGTGTTTGGGAGACTCAATTTGCGTGGTTTTGTAGAATAATGTCCGACGAGCAAATTAAGGTAGTTTCAAATCCATTCACTGCGTACTGTTCACTGGAGCCATCTCTTAGTGAAACCGGAAAAGACTAATGCATACATTTAGTAATTTGTACTCTCTGTGTTTCATAAATTCTCAATGGAATGGATCTGGCAATTGAGATAACATGCCAACATGTCTACGCGTGTTGTAAAATAGCCACTCTCTTGTTATTGTAGCATCGTGCTTTGATGGAAATTCTAGCGACCATCGAGTCCAAATTTAACGGCATTGTTGCCATGGCACAACACATCAATACACTTACCGGGAGCGGTAGCTCAG
>BLKR01008302.1:0-22237 GCA_011170035.1 Teleogryllus occipitalis
ACCCACCACCCTCTAATCTACGAGGAACTATCTCTCCCCCCGTCCCTGTCTACCACCCACCACCCGCGGCCAAGCCCCCTAACTACCCTTCCCCGACCCCCTCCCACCCGTGGCCGCAACCACCGCTCCAAGTCCCTATCACCCACCACCCTCTAATCTTCGAGGAACTATCTCTCCCCCCGTCCCTGTCTACCACCCACCACCCGCGGCCAAGCGTCCTAACTACCCCTCTGACCCCCTGCCACCGTGGTCTGGCCTTGCCCCCAGTCCCTATCACCACCACCCTCTAATCTACGAGAACTATCTCTCCCTCCGTCCCTGTCTACCACCACCACCCGCGGCCAAGCCCTGCACCCCTCCCCGACCCCCTCCCACCCGTGGCCGCAACCACCGCCCCAAGTCCCTATCACCCACCACCCTCTAATCTTCGAGGAACTATCTCTCCCCCCGTCCCTGTCTACCACCCACCACCCGCGGCCAAGCCCCCTAACTACCCCTCCCCGACCCCCTCCCACCCGTGGCCGCAACCACCGCCCCAAGTCCCTATCACCCACCACCCTCTAATCTTCGAGGAACTATCTCTCCCCCCGTCCCTGTCTACCACCGGCCTCCTGCGGCCCTAGCTACCCCTTCCCGCCCCCTTCCATCCATGGCCGCAAATGTGTCTTTGCTCGTTGCATGTCTCCCACCCTCTACATGCGGCCAAGCTCCTTACCTCGCTGTCCTGCCTCCGCCTAACCCTGATATAAGTTTTTGTCACACATCTAATGTTCCTGGACTACCTCTTAACACTCTCCCTGTCTACTACCCTCCACTCTGTCCCTTTCAACGCTCCTTCTTCCTGACGCTGACGCACGGCGTCAACCGTTCTTTCCTACTCACCATTTGTGTAAGTTGTGTGTGTGTGTGCGTATATATATATATATATATATATATATATATATATATATATATATATATTAATATAAATTTAAATATAAATTTTGTTCTCTTTCTTCTGAGTTATTAAGGAAGATATTTTGTTAATGATGTAAATGTTAGTAGATAAATGCAAGAATGCAATAGAAGTAGATATGGTTATGTACTACATTAAGAACCCAATGTTTTAGTTTGCATGTCTATCGAGGACACTCAGTGTTGTGTTATCCGTGAAGAACTCTTGTGTGACGTTCTGGAAACTAATTAAGGAATGGTGGAGCCAGTACGGAAATTTAAAGGCATTATTAACAGTATAATTGCGAATATTAACATTATGTGGATTATTGATTTCGTCGTTTTCATCATTTTAGAATGTTGATATAAAATATGTGTCTCAATTAAAAAAGACAAGTTCTGTCAAAATTTTAACAATTAACAATATTACTTACATGAAAACGTCTTTCACCATTGGCTTGAACTATTTGGCGCCAAGCATATCCCGATCCGCCAAACTCTTTGGAAGGTATATTATGTTGAGAACTTAGTTGGGTTTTCGTCCTATACCTGAAACATAAAATTATAAAGTATTAATATTTTCTTATTTATTTTAGAATGCTATGCAAATCGACCTAATTTTTAAAATATTCTGAAAATGAAGTGTAAGACACGTGCTCTTAGCACTCAGTATTTTTATTTTAAAGGTAAGTCTTATTACCATTCTGACTACAAAAGTTCGAAAATTTCGCATTGCTATACACGTGTAATGAAAAATAATATTTAAACCAATTTTCATCTAACGTATTAGACAGAGATGTACGTTATATTATCATCATTAGTAAAAGGATTATCAGGTGTAATTTTGTCACAGTTATTTAATTTTGCAAAAAGGTTTTCAATCGCATTTTGATATATACATGCAGATTTAACGAATAAATTTAATAATTTAAGTACAGTATTATTTGTTATACCTGTATGTTCATTTCAGACTACTGATTGTGCAGCCATTTTCAGTCGTGAAACGTGTTTTAGTCAAATTTGACGAACAATGAAAATACTCTGTTGTAAAGAAAGTGTGGTTGATTGTGTTTAAATATCTAAGGGTTACCAGCACAAAAAGGTTTAGAATTACGGAACTCAATGGCGCAAGTTAATACATTTGTTTTATTGAAGCAAACTAATTTGCATTTGAAATTAATAATGCTGTACAGGACATTGGAGAGATTTTCAGAAGAATTTTCAATTAGTATTAAGTTGTCCTTTCATAATGCCTGTTTTTTGTAACAAGTTCTTTTAATTCTCTGTTTTCACTATTCGAACAATGAAGCATTTTGTGGAATAATAAGGTAAAATATAATTTAATATGAAATAAAAAAATTGGACAGAAAAAAATAGGAGATTTAGTTTTACCTTCGCTGAATGTTCAAGAACACGCTGTGCGTACACTTTTGTTAGACATCACTGTGCATGCAGTGGTGACGCTGCATTCAAGGGATTCGTGTGCAGGTATCGAGAGGTGATGTGTTCCAAACATCGCTTCAAGTTCCTTGCATCTCCGCGGTTACGCAAAACAGACGGCATGACCCGCTCAACAACAGCAAACCATGAGCTCGTTGTTGGCCATGAAATCGTTTGTTATCTCAAATATTCTATTCTAGCTCGGTTCTAACTCATTATTTAAAGCAAAACCAACGGCATGCCACAGCCCTGAATACTAATATCGAAATATACAAACATTGTGGCTATCGAAACTCAAGGTTTCAAAGGTTCAGTGTAATGAATGTTCAGGAGCGAAATCTCGAAAATATAATATTGTGCGATATATTTGCTCTTGACGTTTGGTAGATATGGAATGATTGTATTTGAGGAGCCAATAATCAAAATGCTAATTGTCCACTGCTGGAAAAAAAATTAGTTTGGTAGTGTGTATTTTTTAATGCGCTCTACACGCTTCTGCTTTCAGATTTTTTCAAAACACATTTGAACCCATTTAATTAAATGCGTTTTGAAGAAATCTGAGACCAGTAGCGTGTAGAGTATATTAAAAAACTACACGATTTCATATCAAAATCATTTTTTTCCGCCAGTGGACAATATGCATTTTCATTAGCTGCTCCTCATTTCAAGCTCATTAGTTCGAATAATTTTATAACAATGGAATGAGTCGTTCATGTTGTGTTCCTGGCTGCAAATCAAACTGTTATGCGTCTCATCCCTCATTATATAAGTTTTCTTTATGTGAAACATGAAGACATACTAAGCAATTGAGAAATATATCGTGCCAACATCGAATACATGGAAAACTAATTTTCATTTATCATTTTGGACTAATTTTTGTTGTTAGGGAAGACATTTTCCTATTTTAAATGAAAAAATGATCCTTGTGCCTTGTGAAGCAAAAAGCTTGTTACCCTTTTGTGGTAGTAGTAAAAACAACGATTCTTCCACTTAAATAAATAATCTTCCATACTATCTAAAATGTCTTCTTCGTTTTTATTTTCACTTTTACGTCATAATTTGTAAATTATTGAGAAAATGTATTTATTTTGATACAGATATTTGAAGAATATTATCTGATCGTACCGTGTAGAACATATGGTGCAGAACGAATAGTTTCTTTTTTCTTATTTCCGTCTTATTTTGGCTACAAAAGTTTGTTTTTATGAAAGCACGGAAGCGCTTTTTAAAAATTTAAAGATACTAAATAATTTTTAAGGGAATTTTTTCAACTTTAATTTTGTGAAGAGTGGTTGTTTCGATAAAATGCATAGTTTTGGAGATAAAAGCAAAAAACTGAAAAAGTGCGAGATTTTTAGTTTTGTTTTTAAATTCCTCCTTGAAGCCGACCTTTCCCGAAGTAGAAAACAAAATTAAAATTCAACACCCTAAAAACATACAGAACCGCTGAGAAAAAATGTTTTCGAATTTTTCCCGGGTCTGTTACGTACTTAGTGATGGATCCATAAGGACACACCTTGTTTGACTGCGTTGGTTCACCAATGAGTCGTTCAGATCCGGAACTCCTTCCATTACTGCGTCTCGTGATTCTCCAATGGGAAGCTCGTTTTTCCAGCCAGAGCAGTTTCCTTCTTATTCTTCCTTAGAATGTAGGCGTCCTCCAGATTTCAATGTGTGATAGGCCACTCCCTCGCCACGCTTTTCACATAAACAAGGCCTGAGTGCGCCTGAGTGGGCTTTATGTCACGTAGTCTTGCACACACATTTACACCCTCACTCTCACACACGCGCACACACACACACACACACATCACATGCATTCACACTGGTGCCCGCGTACTAGCCTGGAACACCACAGACACACATGTAATAGTGCATCTCAAGAATCCGCTTTCATCTTGTTTTCAGGAAACAATTGTTTGAATGTCTACACTGTGTGTGCTAGGCTGATTTGTGTGCTAGGAACATTTTCATACAAAAAGAAAAAAATAATGTTCTAACACCGGGAATGTGTGTTGTAAATAAATCATTGGTAGAGCATGAAAAATAAATATAATAGAATGTAAAGTAAATATGGAATTTAGGAGGAATAATAATTTGTATTTTGAATTCGCACTCTACTTTTATTCACAAAAAAAAGATCATTTCATGCACAAACACAAAAACGCCATGCAAAAAAACATAATGCAGGTATTGAAAGCAGCCGAGTTTGCTAATGATGCTAAAAATAAGGAAAACGAGGTTATATAGATTTTGGGATAATGGAAAAGCCTAGCAATAGATACTTGGGTAACGTCTAATGTATCGAGAAATGCGTTTTTTAATAATAATAATAATAATAATAATAATAATAATAATAATAATAATAATAATAATAATAATAATAATAATAATAAAAATAGTAATAATAATAATCCTCTTGGTAGGCCTAAAATCCCAAAATTGATCTTCACCAAACAAACTAATATTCTTATTAAGCAAGTTGATCAGGTAATACCTCAGGTTGCTGACCAATTAAATAATTTGACAGATATTCATACTGCCTTGTATGCAGCTGCAGTTGCTGTAATCGATCTTAATGGACAGCACATTCAGAATAATCCACCAAGCAAAACAAAGAAAGCGAGAAAACCTGCATGGCAATTTAGACTGGAACAAAGTATTGTTAAACTGAGAACAGAGATTAATATAATTCATGAATTTCTTTCAAACAACAAAAGTAGAAGAGTAAAGCATAAAATTAATAGAATCCTTCATAAAATGCAAATCAACATCAACGACTCCGAGTTAAGACAAAAACTAACCCTGTACCACGATGAAGCTAGACAAAAGCTCAAAGCTAAGGGTGCTAGATTGCGAAGATACAATGAATGCTCAAAGCGGAAACAACAAAATATGTTATTTGAGAGGAACCAGAAAGTATTCTATCGGAACTTGGAACACAAAGCTGATAGCCAGGAGAAAGTTGATAATTATAAATTCAAGTCATACTGGCAGGAAATCTGGACCAACCCTTCAAGCTACAATCGTGATGCATCATGGCTCTCTGAACTTCAGGAAAAGATGGGCAACCTTCCAGAAATGTCTGAAGTCCACATTACCACCGAAGATATTGAAGAAAGTCTTAAGAAATGCCAAAATTGGAAATCAGCGGGATCTGACAAAATTCAGAACTTTTGGTTGAAGCGTTTTGTCTCCCTACACAACTTGATTTCAAATAGTTTTAATGAGATACTTCAGAAGCCTGATCAGTGCCCAAAATTCTTAACACAAGGTATTACTTACTTACTACCCAAAAGTGTTCCTAAATCAGATCCCAAAAATTACAGGCCAGTAACATGTCTCTCTGTACTATATAAGTTATTAACATCAGTTTTACACGAAAAGATATACATGCATTGTAATCAGAACAATATCATCAGCATGGAACAGAAAGGATGCATCAGGGGTACCTTTGGATGCAAAGAACAGTTGACTGTGGACAGCGTAATCATAAAACAAGCTGAGGTAAAAAGTCGAAACTTGAGCATGTGCTACATCGACTATAGAAAGGCATTTGATTCGGTACCTCATGAATGGCTGATACACGTTTTGAAAATATATAAAATTAATACAAAGGTTGTAAACCTGCTCGCTGCCTTAATGAAAAACTGGTGCACGGAGATTAATTTGGAGAATTGTACATTTAAGATTGATATTCGTCGAGGAATATTTCAAGGCGATTCATTGAGCCCTCTATGGTTTTGTTTAGCTATAAACCCCCTATCACAGCTTCTAAACAAGGAATGTCTAGGGTACAGACTCCGACTGAGAGATCCTACCTCCCGAATCAGCCATTTATTATTTATGGATGATCTTAAACTGTTTGCCGAGAGCCAAAACCACCTGCAAGCGCTGAAGAATGTGACGCGGGTATTTAGTGAAGACATTGCGATGTCCTTTGGATTTGATAAATGTGCCGAAATACACCTAAAAAATGGTAAATTGGTCGAAGTGCCTGATGAAACTTGTGATTTTCGACAGCTTTTGTACCACGACGCTTATAAATACCTTGGTATCCAACAAAACAAACGAGTGAACCACACAAATATGAAGTCGATGTTCAAGGAAAGGTACAAATCAAGAATCACAAAGTTGATGAACAAAAAATTGTACTCAAGGAATCTAATAAGTGCTATTAACACCTATGCTGTCCCAGTATTGACATATTCCTTTGGTATCCTGAAATATTCAGACACAGACCTTCGGGAACTGGATACGATTACTCGAACCACCCTCACAAAATTCAGAATACATCATCCCAAGAGCGCTGTCGAAAGGCTTTATCTTCCCAGAAACCAAGGAGGTAGAGGCCTGCTTAATATCTTCAATCTGTGCAGATCACAAGAAAAGAAAATGCGAATGTACTTTCACGCCTCCGATAGTGTGTTACTGAAGAATGTAGTTGCTGTAGATGCAAACTATTCGGCTCTAAATCTCCAGAAGACTGAAACCAACACTGAAATTGTTTCCCAGATATGTAACATGCAGACAGATTGGAAGAACAAGACCCTTCATGGAAAATATCCTAATCTCTTAAATAACCCATCAGTTGATAAAGTCTCTTCTCTCCTGTGGTTGAAAATGGGATATTTATTTCCTGAAACTGAAGGATTTATAATAGCAATTCAAGATGAGGTAATAAAAACACGCAATTATGATAAACACATACTGAAGAGCAGTATAAAAGACGTCTGTAGAATGTGTAATCAACCAAATGAGACCATCGACCATGTGATTGCAGGTTGCCCAGTTCTTGCCAACACTGCATATCTTGGGAGGCACAATCAAGTAGCCAAAATAATCCATAGACAATTGGCATCAAATTATAGACTAATTGAGAACCCTCCACCATTTTACAAATATTCACCTTCACCGGTTATAGAAAATAGTGAAATAGTACTCTACTGGGATAGGCCTATTGTCACTGATAAAACTGTGGACTATAATCGCCCGGACATAGTAGTGATCAATAAAATACAAAAGTATGCAACAATCATAGATGTAGGCTGTCCACTGACAAAAAATCTGAATAAGACAGAATCGGAGAAGATTTCAAAATACCAGAATTTGGCAGCAGAAATCCAACATGTTTGGCAACTGAGTAAGGTTGAAATAGTGCCAATAATCATATCAGCCACAGGAGTGGTGACAGACCGATTTGCTTCAGGTCTTACAAAAATAGGATTATCAAAAGGAATCTGCATAACCATCCAAAAAGCTTTAATCCTACAGACTTGCCATATTGTGCGAAAATTTTTAAATTGAACGACGGACAAAGATGAATTTCTTCTCCGTCTTTCCTCAGATCTGTCATTACCAGTTGCATTTGCTAGAGCCTAAGTCGCATGAATAGATGAATGGTTCCCAATGCTTACTGAGAAAAGTACAGGAAAATATAATAATAATAATAATAATAAAATGCTAACAATAATAATAATAATAAAAATATTGTGATAATGCGATTGTTTGTTAATGTGATAAATGTATTTAAAATTTGAACTAATGGTCCATAAATTAATTAAAAATAAAAAGGAGTTATGAGGCACATCCTAACGTCACAAATCGGTAGCGGGGTCAAAGGTAGGCATGTCAAGGTCGCGGGCAAGGTAACAAGCTTCCCAGAGCTCGCGGGCACTGCGTCCAGAGAAATTGGCGCGATATTTAAAAGGAAGGGTTGAACAAAAACCTTGGAATTGCGGTACGGTACGTCACTGTATATCTGGCCCCTGACAGTCCTTGGGAGAAGTTACTTGACAGTTATTGTCACAAATTTAGCTACAGTAGCTCCCATTTTCTCTTCAAAGCAAAGAAATTATCCATTAAAATGAAATTATACATTTTTATTTATCAATTGAGATTAATTTTCAATTGATTTCAAATTCTCAATTGAGAGTAATTAAACAAAATATAAAAAAACACTTGATTTAGTAATCCTGTTTACTTAAGAGTGAAATAAAAGTATGAACTTTCTACGTTCCAATTAAAAGGTTTAACATACAAATATCCTGGTCAGTTAAAAGTGCCGCCCGTCTGTAAGCGAGAATTGTTAACTTATAGACTTGTTAATTTATTTAATATTATTGCTAAATGCAATAAATAACTGAATGACTTAATAACACACCACAAAAGGAAAACAAGGAAAAAATTCACCATTCAAATATATTCCTGTCACTTAACAAAGATGTTTATATAAGGGATAATTTAGTAAGAAAATAAACAGCAAATAGTAGTAAGTAGTGAAGAATACAACATAATGCAATTCTCGGTTATTGATAGAAAGAATCTGACAAACGTATTTTCGTATAAAACCACTATTCACCGTCTCAGGCCGCTTCAGCTTGCGCATGTACACCTCTTTCTGGATTTTAAGGGGAAATGAGTGCGGAGTTGGGGGAAGTGGCCCATGCCCGTACAAGTACTGGGCTCTCAAGGCGGACAAGTAGCTCGTGCGGGCGCGGTTTGACGTACGTCTTTAAAGGGATTGAGAATACCTAGCGGACGGTGCATTTGGATACTGAAAATTATTATTATTATTATTATTATTATTATTATTATTGTTATTATTATTATCCCCTAAATTCTAACTAATGATATTACCTGATATTTAAATATAAACTCTCCAGGTTGCAACTAGCTTCCTAGTTAGTGTGGGAGCTTCTACAACACTTTGCGCAAAATATGGATAGTTTCCAAAAACACGACGTCTTCTACTTCCCAGTTATTTGAATGACCTGAGAAATTGGACAAGTTCTTGCATAGAGTTTTCGGAACGAATCCGAGAGCTCAGAAAACTACTGACACCACCTGGGTTTTTCCGCCCCACATCCGGCTGATCTGGTGAAATTCCTTTGCCTCATGGGTTACGGCGTTCTCATTTCATGACACGTCAACACTCATAAGCAGACATGTTTTTTCATGCAAATCTCGCATTACAATATCCGATATGTTTGCTACTATCGTACGAATCCTACGGAATTGTTTATTGTGCATTGTTGCACCGAGCTCATCGACTGAGGTGGCTCCGGACATCAACTGATGCCACTGCAGTGCCTCTGGCCCAGAGGTCCTAGGGTTCGTGCCCCGACAGTGGTGGAATTTTCGACAATCGCTAGATAGCTAGGTCGAGTTCAACCACTATCTGGAGGAGAATTCTAGTGACTGGCTGCTCTGATACCTAGTCTTTCGTGGTATGTCAGATCAATACCAGGCGAATGCCGGTACAGTACTCAAGTACACGGTCCCCGGACTGAACGCGATTTTTCCACCTCTTTCTTACCCGATGTTCACCCCTTACACATTGTTACATGTACTAGAACACATGTCAGGAGACCAATCGGAACATTAGAACTTGTTCCGGCAGGGACAGTGCCAGAGATCCGTGTTTGGAGAAAACGCCGACATATAGGTCGGCGCCGGATATCACCATTCAACAAATGATGAACACAGCCAACTGACATGTAAATCATTCAGTACACATACGGGATTAATGACCACGCATTTGTGGCAGTCGGAACCACGAAATAATCAATTATGTCTACAGTTCAACATACTGAGAAATATTGGTGAGTGATCCCTCCCATACATTTTTACAAGACGGAAACATTAACCTTGAGGGACGATTCCACGGCGAGGGCAGCGTGGCCGGCGGGGTCAAGGAACCCAGGAGGCGGTTGGGCGTTAAAGCGCGTCCCGGAAGGGCCGGTGGGCGGGCGCGGACGCGGGCGTCTTCCGCCGCGGCGGGTGGAGGGAGTTCCGCTCGGCGGCGCCGCCCCCCTGCACCTGCCGCTGCCGCCGCGACGCCGCCGCCGCCGCCGCCGGGGCGTCCCGCTCGGGGCTGCTCGCCGACTCCGCCACTCGCCTCGCCTCAGGCTAGCCCAGGGCCCATAACGTTTTCGCTCCGTGGAATTGGTCGAAACCGCGCAACTCAAATTCTGCCAAGCAATGGCAGTATCCATGCTGGCTTGTGCATGCAAAAACTGGACAATAAATACAACAGATAGAAGGAAAATAAAAAATGGTCAAAATGAAACTCTTACCTTCAGAAGGAGGTTACAATATCTTAGACAATATAATGATATCAGAACGGAATTGAATATATTCAATCTGATAGACAGAATTCAATCATTAAAGATCAACTGGCATGATGATATTCAACGCATGCCTACAAACAGAAGTCCCATAATAATGTACTAGTATAATCCTAAAGGAAGGAGAAATGTTGGCCGCGCATTAACAAGATGGAGAAACTGATTCTCTTGATATGGAAATAGGTCTTAAGACCTAAATCCATGAAGCAGAGGAAGAAGAAGAAGAAGAAGAAGAAGAAGAAGAAGGAATTGATCGTTTGACTTTTTACGTTATACAGGATGATTTCAGAATTATTACCTAATAGTAACACAGTAAATTTACATATTTGAAATCATTTATTCTCAGTTTACAAATTGACAGATTATCGAGTTTCTTCCTACAAATGTCGAATGTGGCTTCCTTTTGCAACACGGCAGATATTCCATCTCAGATACATGAGAGCATCTAGTACCTCAGCCAGCGCACCTGGATACGTTGGCGAAGCTCATTGATAGTTGAAGGGTGGGGTGTGCATCTTGTCTTTAAGATATCTCCGCACACAAAAGTCTACGGACGTTAGATCAGGAGACTGCTGTGGCCCAACTATTGTCCCACCTCCTCAATTCAAACAGGAACAGTACAAGATAGATTGTGACCTCTCGGTGGCAATGTGGAGGGGCTCCGTTTTGTTGGAAGATGATTTCACCCATGTCCTCTTGAATTTATGACATCAGGTAGTTCTATAACATATCTAGATATGTAATTCTCGTTAAATATCCTCGTTACAAAGTGGTTCATAAACGTTCACAGAACTCAATGCACAAAAGACATTCAGTTTCGAGGAATCGCGTGTACGAATAAAGATCGCCATCGGATTCTCTGTGCCAAATATCTGAACTTTGTGGGTGTTAATGGTATCACTAATGTGAAACGTGAATTCATCATTGAACACAATCTTTTCGACAAAATTATTGGTTCCACAAGGAACACGTTCCACACCACTATACCTCTCCATTGCAACTGCAGAATCACTCTTTCCGCCAAACGAGTATCTGGAGACACATGTGGCGGCATAGAGTTGGAACTTGAGAATACTGCGAGAGTTTTGAAGAGCATCCGGATAAATATCAGACAGTGGTTTCGAAATTTTGTCATATTACTTTAATTATTTAGAATCAACTTGAATACTATTGTTATATGAACTTATCGTAACGAAACAGATGTACGATCCTCCACTAATTTCTGTGTATACGAACTTGATTTTAAGTTACATTCACTATTTATCGTGAGTTGGCGTGATGCGATGTCTACAGCTGATGACTTTCAGCACGAAAATTTAGTATCTTTCTGGCCATTTGTTCCTAATGTTTGATAATTTAGTTAAACACTTGCATAAGAGAGCTAACTGAATATTTCCCTTCAAATAGGAAATTTATAAAAAAAATTGTTTAGGAATAAGAGACCTCCAAACAAGTTCATGGAGCAAAATTACATGAACAACAGTATTAGTGCATATCACTGTTTTATTTTTGTTTGTTGCAACGGCAACCAAAAACGCGTTTTCTATAGAAAGAACAGGTTTTGCCGCCAGCGGGTTTTGGAAAAAAGCAAACAATTATGAAATCGAGATAGGGGAAGCGACACGAAGCTACGCGTGGGTGCGCGCTCTAAAACGCGGTTGCTTTTTTATTCGTGCGTTGGAGTCTCCGACATCGGAGCTGGGTGCAGGCTGCGAGACGCGTCTTTATGACATTCTGCTCTCACGCCACCAGGTACTACCAGAAAGTGCCTTGTCGACCATGCTCTTTGAGATGGGCCCCCCGTGCTTGTACGTACGGTATTACTTGTTCACTTTAAGAATGTCGGCGATGATGGCCGCACTGCTGTTTACATCAGATTAATCTCTTTTAGAGCCTTGCATGCCTTAGACATCGTATGTAGAGAAGAAAATAGTAGCTTCTAGTGAAATAGTAAAGGAACAAATGATGCAATAACTCTGAATGCAAAGTAAAATAACTAATACATTCTCTTCTGAAAAGGATTCAGGTTCGAATCCCGACATATGTCGGGATTTTTATCTGGTGATTTTCATTCCCGGGGGCTCTAAAGTTGACTTCCCCCACCCTCGACTCTCCGAACTTTCTTTCCAAATTAATATCAGGATCTGTCCTGCGGCAAAGGTGACCAAAGCGTTGTGCTTGCCGCACAACCTCCTCTGTGTAGAGACGCTGACATGTAGGTGGAGTCGTATCTTCATCTCACCACAGCGGGCTCTGTGCAATTGGACGGAGGCAACTTTACCTTTACCTCTTCTAAAAAATGACCATTAGTTTACTAATACAACACTTCTCAAGGTTATTTTTATTTATGATTAACTTTTTATCTCGTTGACGTTGCTTCTACGTAGAGTTAAATCTACTCAGATTTAAACACTAGTTGTTCCGTGTACTTCCCATTGCAAACATAACAGTAACTAGCATTATAATTTTGCTCCATCTTCGGTTGAGATTGTCAGGGAATAAAGTAAGATTACTTTCAGATTTACAGAGCGTTATGTGCCACTACTCGTTAACAGCAATATCTTACCCATTTTCAACCCTACTATATTAAACAAAAAGCAAAGACTAAAGGTGATAACTCGGGTTACGTATGACTGTATGACTGTGTCAGTTGCTGAAGACGAATCACCTTTTCCTGTAATGACTGATCATACAAGTCGCCAAGCCGTTCACCCTTTTGGCATGAAAAGAAAATCTACAAAAACAAATTAGGACAAAAACTCACAATTTGAATACAATTAAAAACTGCTGAAAAATTCGCAACCAATCTAGTTAATTAGGAACACACGAGTACGGCTCATAATGAGTGCAAGGTGCTACTTTTTTTATATTCAGAGCATGCTTGCCGACTAAAATGAAGAAGAATAGATTACAATTAAAGAAAGTTTAATGTTGGAGTCCCGAAATTGAGAAGAGTACTTGCAACATTACACCATTATGTTTTATGGAACAGTACCTATTAGTGCGATCACGTTAACATCTAACTTTTCTGAAAGACAAGTTTGATTTAAAATACAGACAGTTGTCAGAGACACTGTCATTTCTCTTATAATAACAAATCTCTAAACGTAATTGATTTCGCCACTATTATGATACGTGTACGGAAACAAATGAACAGAAGATTACAGCAGTTTCAAAATGTACTTTACAATAAGTCGTATATTATATTTTCATCGGTACTTGTGCCTTCATGTCGCTTACGGATGCAACGAGAATGCAGTATTTTCAGTTCCGACAAACACTCAGGTGACCTCATTTAGACCCATTCATATTCTACCTAATTGATCATTGCTGGACCTCGTTAATATTCGAAGTAGTAAATGGCTGTTAGAGCCGTCACCACAATTCCATAGGTCACTTGGAAATGGCCACATTCTTAAATGAATCGGCCATTTTGAAATGGGCGCATCTCGGCCGTTCGGCTCGCGCACGTTGATGCGAACGTCATTCTCCGTAGAAGTGGCCTATTTGAAGCACACGGAGAACCACACGTGCTCAGACTATATTAACGAACACAAGATACGTGGCGTATTCAGATGTGACAAATTTAATAGTAGTTTATACAATTAGTTTATAATGTTAAGCTTTATTGCATGAGTACATGTTTTGAAAACGAGCGACGTTAGGAGAGAGTTTTCAAATTTGTACGAATGCAATAAAGCAACATTATAAACGAGTTGCATACGCTATTTTTTTGTATAACAGCATTATAAATTTACAAGAGAATCAAACTTAATTTCGCGAAACAACTTTCTTCTGACGTCTCGGGTGCTTGACATCCAACGCCCTCTGGAAATCAAATTCAAGATGGCATTGTTGACATCCGTGCGAGAAAACGGTGGTCGGCTGTTCCGTCTTCTTCTACCTCCCCACGATTCTCTCGCTACTATTGGCTGAATGTGTGATGACGTCATGTCGCGTTTAATAATGGCGATGACGTCATGTAGCGTGCGATAAAGTATTGGATTATGCACGATTCGGGGTATCGAAAAGGGTCGTTTATAATGATGGTATACAAAAAAAGCATATTTCGAAACAAATAGTGAGCTTAATAAGTTTTGTTAAGATTGGAGATGCGGCCCTTGAGAAATAATCAATTCAACAGTACGTAGAACCACGATTTAGAGGGGAACTATTGTGATACGAAAGTATGACTGTGAAAGGAAAGAAGCCAGTACAAACACTCATGCGTAAGGTGCATCTCAAACACACGACCCTTCAAATCGACACAAGGCGTACCAACCTTAAAGCGACCTCGCCTGCACATGTTGGCGGGAATGTAATAATCCTACATGTTTCAGAAAGAAACCGCGACAACATTCGAATTTCGCGACATTTCTGCTCCTTTTTTTGTCTCGTTTCCCTTCCAGTCCGACCTCTAAGAGCTGGCTGCAGTGAAAGGAGACGCGTCTCATGTCGGGCGTCAAACCGCTGTCATCCAGGGTCAGCTGCCGAGGCCATCCGCTCCAGAGGTATTCAGCTGGCGCTATTTGCAATCGCGCCAAGGAGGCAACTGGGACATTTTCGAACCTGCGTGGAACGATTGGATTCATTCCATATTCGGGTCATTATTCGATTATGCTTGCATGATGTTATTAATTGTCAGTTAAACTGGTTTCAAAGGACACCTATAAACAAATTACGAATTAAAACATTGTACTGAGGGAAATTTTCTTAAGTTTTATTAGATCACTTTTCCTAGCTTTACAAATAACAATATTTTTTTTGAAAATTCTACATTCGTCTTAATAGTCAACACGTGTTCACGCAATGTTTTAATTGTGGAACGGGATATCGTAAGATGGATTATTCGTATATTTTGTATTTTTAGTTATTTATTTCATATCACGACTCGTTTAAAGATTGACTTTGAAACTAAGTGGATGAATCAAGAACATCACTCACAATTGATTAACGTTGACAATTTATTACAGACAAATAGTTATAATGTAACTCTAGGCAGGGGTTAAAATTGTTAATTGAATCAGTTCAATTGATTCTGAGAATCCATGTGATACAAAGAAACTCAATGCCTTGTGGGCATTTTTAGTTTCATATTCATTTCAGTGCGGAAGGTCGTATGGTAACTTTCAACTTTTCCAAGTTGTTCGAGAAGAAGAGTTTAATAAAGAAACCTCCAAGGCTCAGATCTGCTTCTGTCGGACCCACAAAGCAAGTCGTTCTTGCGAAAGAGCTCCTGTGTTAAGTGGCGCAGTTAGAGATACATGTGTGAAACAAACCGGAAAGCGTTCCCACAGTGTACTTTAATATAATTTTAACCCTTATTTCGTCAAGGAGAACATTCACGGCGCTTCATCGTGCAACCTTCTTTCATAGTCAAGCGGTTCCGAAATGCTGTCGTCTTGTGGCACCGTGTACTCACGACAGTTTGTCAGAAGGCAAGATGTTGTAAGTGCATGAAATAATTTTGAAATCTGTATAATTGAAAACATATTACTTGTGAATGAAGTGTGGCACATGGTGCATGATTGTTATGTTACACAACCAACAGGAGATATTAAAATTATCTCAAACACTACGTACGTAAGAAGATGCGTCCAAATAGCATATTATGCAACATGTGAGCGAAGCAGGTGATTCTCGCACGAGTTGAGTTTGTCGCGGAGCGTATTCTCCGGCTCCTAGCCGGCCATGCACTACATACTCGTAGCTAGTGTCGAAAACTCTGCCACCGTCGGGACTCGAACCCTAAGACCTCCCGGGCAGAAGCATCAGTTGATGCCCTGAGCCACCTAAACCGGTTCAAGTAATATAATTAATGAGTAAGGAAAATAAATTTCAATATTGAATTATTACGCAATTTATTCACACATTTCTTAGTCCGTGCTATTTGTAGTTTTGATGTAACCTCATATGTCATCGAAATCCCCAATGATTCTGTAAACTGTAAAAATGACTTGTAATCAGCGCTTGAGCAAAACTAGAAAGTATCGTATCGCATGTTTTAGAATGGCATCCATGAACAATGCCAAAACAATAACGCAAGTTACTTTCGACGCATATTTCTATAACGGTAATGTATCTCATATATCATTCGTATTATTACGTCGTGATGAACAATATAAAATGAGAAATATGAAGCAACATTGATCATATTCTGTAATATTACATGACGTATTGGTTATAGAAGGTAATTAATTCACGTTTTTTATACACGGTTACTTTTCCGAACGAGGTCAGGTTTACCAAGAATGTCCTTAAAATTATACATCTGCTGAAGTTTGTCTCGGCGTTTAGAATCGTAAATATTATCCATAATGACGCGAGCAGTCTTTCATCTTCAGTCATCATCTTGATCTGATACCCTGATTTTGTTGTTAGCCAAGAGCACTTAATTCGAATAGCCAAGATGAAACGCGGTTTCCGGAACTCGAACTTCGAAGAACTGCAGGTCGTGCTTGTCGTCACGAAAGCAGCTTCTCTAGTGCGGAAACTTGAATGAAGCGGTTCCAGGGAAGCTCTTGGAGGCACAGTGTGAATGCTAAGGTAGACTCATGTTTGTAGGTCTAGAGGCAAATTGTAACGACTTGCAGATTTTACTAAACGCTTTTATCTTGATTACAGATTGCGGTCGAATCTTGCAACATCAACGACTACATTCTCGTTTACGTAGTGTAGAGAAAGTATGGATTCAGTCCTGGCTGTATTAATCGCAATCGTAATAATAATAATAATAATAATAATAATAATAATACATATTATTATTAAATAAATATGGTCATGTATGTTTGTAGACAATCAAATTATTGTGGGTAACAAATTGGGAAAAATCAGATAAAATATTTTCTCCAATATCACAAAGTTTCGGGGACCTGTATTGTTCTCATTATCAGATGCTGTAAAAACATCCGAAGTCATATATTATTTTATAAATATAATTTCATTTATTTGAACGTCGCGATAGACAATGATGGTGTTTACCTCAGTAGTATAAAGTTTTTCTAATTAGGCTTTAAGTTTTATTTTTGTATAATTTAATATAAATTAATATGGCTTGGTTAACACACATAACATACCAGGCACACATACGCAGTTGTACAGTTTTTGTTCATTTGCTTTTATTAAGTATCAGAGGAGGATATGCTTAGAGTCGTTTCGTAATGTTATTTTTATTTTACTAAATGTCTTGGTCAATGGCATGACATTATGCTGCACCTGGATACTGAAGAAATGTTACAAAACTGTTTCACACAAATGTATTCGTTACACCTCATTATCTTAGATCTACGCATAAGATGGCTGTTTCTTAAGTCGATCTTGCAAATTTCTTAATCTTTCTGTTACGTTCTAATTTGCTTGAATGATTACTATAACGTGGTTATTATTTCATAGTTAATCATACTATTTTGAATATTATTTAATTGTAATATTTTGAATTGTTGGTATTATCGTTATTTTAATAAGTGTGATAGAAATAAATAATAATAAAAATAATAATGAATTAATAAAATAATAAATAAGAATTAATAAATGGTTTGCATATTTTGGGATCGGTATGTAGCAAACCTGTATCCGATATCTTAATTTCACAATGCATTCACAATTAATCGCACGTACCAGGGCTTTCAGAAATTGACAATTAAGGAGCTATTGAATTTACAATACTGATCTTACAATCTAGTACTAATAGTAGAAAACGGCACTGGCAAAATTCGGTAAAAGACACAATCGAGTGTTTCCTTTATCTAATGCCGTGAAAAATAAGTTTGTTTGTAGTAATTCAAAGTGAAAATTCTCTAAAAGTCACATATTTTTGTTTACATTTTCTTTTTATTCGTTTTTGTTTATTTTGAGACGCATATTCAAGATTTTTAGGACAAGTTGTATAAAAATATCTGATAGTTATGTTACATTTCATTAATTACAGTTATTGTGTACGTTCTAACAGTGTTAATTCCATAAAATGTTCTTTAACACCCACCACAATGTTTATTTCGTAGAATAGTTCCATGTTTAGGATAGGATCAAGCCGACTCTTGATTTACACGTGGGTTAAGTATACAAGTACTTCCAAATCGAAGCACCACTTAAGTTTACAACATCCAAGAACGGATTTCCGTTGTAGTTTCTAATCGTGAGTGAGGGTACTACATCGTTGATAATTATCTTTCACAGATCCCACAATTCTTGAAAAAATCTAATTATCCAAATTTGAAAGCAGAGGTAAAAAAGGCCTCGCACTTTCGAATCAGCCGGCTTAACGAGGCGATGTTGTCATCCTTTCCCAATCAACGTAGCCCCGGAAGCAACATGCAGAGGCAACCCGAACGCCTCAGTCGGGGAAGTCGGCGTTCGGTGGTGCGTGCGGTGCCTTACCCAAGGCGTTTACTCACGCAAGACACTCCACGCTCCTCCACGCGCCTCCACGCCCCTCCACGCCCCTCCGCGCCCCTCCACGCCCTTCCGCGCCCCTCCACGCCCCTCCACGCCTCCGCCCTCCACGCCCCTCCACGCCCCTCCACGCCCCTCCACGCCCTCCACGCCCCTCCACGCCCCTCCACGCCCCTCCACCCGCCGCCCCCTCCGCCTCCACGCCCCTCCACGCCCCTCCACGCCCCTCCACGCCCCTCCACGCCCCTCCCGCCCCTCCGCCCCCTCACCCTCCACGCCCCCTCCGCCCTCCACGCCCTCCACCCTCCGCTCCACGCCCCTCCGCCTCCACGCCCCTCCACGCCCCTCCACGCCCCCTCCACGCCCCTCCACCCCTCCACACGCCCCTCCACGCCCCTCCCGCCCCTCCACGCCCCCTCACGCCCCTCCACGCCCCTCCCACGCCCACCACGCCCCTCCACGCCCCTCGCCCCTCCGCCCCTCCACGCCCCTCCCGCCCCCTCCACGCCCCTCCACGCCCCTCACGCCCCTCACGCGCCACGCCCTCACGCCCCTCACGCCCCTCCACGCCCCTCCACGCCCCTCCACGCCCCTCCACGCCCCTCCACGCCCCTCCACGCCCCTCCACGCCCCTCCACGCCGCTCAGCGACCCACGCTACTGCTCCGCATCTCGCCACTTCCCGAAGAAAACGTACGTTTCCGTGACCGGAATCAGCTGTTCAGGAGACGCCAAGTAAATACTGACTAGGAACAGACTCGACCGTCATGCTACGACCATCCTCAGAACGAAATGCCCACTTTTCGAATTTCGCCCTGACGAAGGCGCACATGACGGCCGAAGCGTTGGCGTTTGTGCCTAAAACTCGGCGTCTCCCAGACAACGAGATTCTCTACATTCAGCTGCCCGCTCTACTCCGTACCCGCATTCCGCGATCCACGTTCTCTTCCCTGCCTGTTCCAGCAACAATATTCGTCCTACTCCCTGCCTCCTACTGCAATTAGCTCCACCGCCCTCTTACTGGCTGAGCTAGCTCAAAGCCAGCACTGACGCTGTCTCTGCAGAGACACTCGCCGGAAGGTCCTGTGGTTTGAGCCCCGATGGTGGCGGAGTTTTTGGCTGGCACTAGCCACAAATATGTTCCTCGGTTGATGTCTTGAGAATTCTAGTGGCCGGCTACTCTGATCGGTAGTTTTCTGTGGTTCTTCCGATTAATATCAGGTGAAGGAACAGTAGCCTAATAAAACGGACCTCGCGCTTTCTTGTTCCGTCCTCTTCCGTTCCTCTGACACACACATACACCATTCTGCCGGATATTTAAGACCACTCAGGACCTTAGAGGTCTCCCCCGCTGGGAGAGATCAGGAGGGGGAAATCCCCCGGAAGCCGACGTGTAGGACGGCGCCGAATCTCACCATCCAGCGGGGGAGGAACACCGCCACCTCCCACGAGCAAACTGGTAGCGGTAGCTCAGTGCATCAACTGATGCCACTGCAGCGCCTCTAACCGGGAGGTCCTAGGTTCCCACTTCCCACGGCGCACTGGTTTAATCGGGCCTAAAACTTGGTCATAATTGAAAATATCAGTGGATTTGCGTAAAAATTGGTATCAAGGGGTTTTTGAGGTCGCTGAATTAGAATATCATTACGAAATTTCAAAATTCAAAATGGCGCCTTCAAAATGGCGGATCGACTCATTTAAAAACAAAGAAAAATGCATATAAAAATATACATACGGGGCTCTGAAGGTCATTGATTACAAATGTCATAATGAAATTTCAAAATTCAAAATGGCGGCTTCAAAATGGCTAACTGACTGATAAAAATGAGCCCAAAATGCGTAGAAATATGTATAAAATGGTTCTCGAGATCGCTGATTTCGATTATCGGAATGAAATATCAAAATTCAGAATTGAAGTTGGAAAATGAAGCAAATATGCGCAGAAATATGGTTAAGTACTATTTTTGAAGTCACAAAGTACAAAAATTGCTATGAAATTCAAACTAGCTGCTTCAAATAGGAATATCGGATCTAAGGAAAAAGATATCGATTGTAAAATGTTATTTAAGACAGTTTTTGAATTTCTTGATACATTAAGATTTCGAGAAACGTCATAAACAACTGATTGCGGCAAATGTACTCACAAATGTAATAATGTATATGAAATGCCTGTAATGTAAATATTGACGTCATGAGAGACATTTTAAAGAAATTTTATGATTATTTTTTTTAAAAACAGAAGACATGATAGTGGCATTAATGTAATGTTATCCTGTCCGTTTAGCACTATCCGTACAAAAAAAAGAAAAAATGAAAAAATCTGAAGCCCTTTCGATATATATATATATATATATATATATATATATATATATATATATATATATATATATATATATATATTCAAACAAATGTCACCCATCTGCTGGGAACCCAATATCTATGTATACAGATCTAATTTCGTCGGCACTTATTGAATAAACAATATTTTAATTAATATTTAATTATGAATAATTGAATCAAAAATTAGTCAACAATACTTTGAGGTGACCACATTGAATTCACTCTTACACCTGAGTTACCCATAGTTTTGTTTGTTGCGTCAAGAAAAGAAGAATCCTTAAATACACTAAAAATCTGAAAGTGCTCGGTGGCTTGGGTTATTATTGTTTAATCCCTACAAAAATTTATGTTATTAATTTTACTACTAAAAGTAATTATCTGAAGGAGAAGTAAAAAAATTATTTCAAGAAATCAATTCCCTGTGGCATCGAAGAAACCATCGGGGGCGATCTAGTGTTATATCTTACTACGTAGCATTGTAGTATAGTTGCTTTAAAACAAAAAGATGCAGATATGTGCAGCTAAATTTGTGTTATTCTGATTAAGGACATTCTAATTGATAAATAAAAATAATAATTGAGGCAGGACTACGCAGGACAAAAAATATAATCTACAATATAAACGACTAACTTTGTTACGCTACATGGTTTGGAATTCAACCGCATCATATATAAAAATATTATACACTTTTTCTTAAAAATATACTTAACTTATACCCATAAGTGTCTTATATTCGGAAATACGGAAAGAATCCTTTAAAAAAAATTTAAACCCTTTTTTTAATTTCACGAATATCGTTGGCAAGAATCAACGAATTCGAGCCATTCGAGCAACGGTAACTTTACGACACCGTGTGGAAGACAAAAATGATTGAAATAAATTTCTGAAGCTGAAGTAGTATGCTACAATGTCTTCCGAACGAGATTTGATAAGTCAGAATTCCAAACGCGCACTTTCAATTTTGCAATTATGGCCAGGTTTTTGCCGCGATTAAACCAGTGTGCG
>BLKR01008303.1:0-22211 GCA_011170035.1 Teleogryllus occipitalis
TTAAAGAAAAAAAGGGGGAAGAAATATAACGATGTGACATTTCTTAACTAAAGACTAATCTTATCACTACTAATCAATCTATGAAACTAGTAATGAGACGCAAGACGCCCGTAAAACGTAGAACTATGAACATATTACGATATGTTTTTGCAGTGATGGGCAGGTGTTTTATAAAAAGTTTCTGGCTTCTGGACCAACAATGCCAAATAGAGGATAGTTCTGTGTGAGTTGAGCTCTCGCAGCGTACGCATGACCCGTATCAGAGTGATAGGAAATTCAACATTTTTGCGTAATTAGTTAGTGAAAGTTTATGTGGGAACGCAATTAATTAGATAAAGACATTTTAATATCATGGAAGTAAAGTTTAAATTATCTGCGAACAGTTAGTGGAGAAAATTGCAAAAACAGTATTTCGCGCAAGTTAGGACGCGAAAACGATCGGCCATTTTTGCGAGTGCATCGAGCCTAAACATTTTATAATTACTGCAATGCGCGGAGCTCGATTAGTAACTTTCTTGAATTATTAAGAACAATACGTCCGTGCCGCGGGAAATTTAAATATTCCCGCAACTAAGAACATTGCGTGAAATGATAGATCGCGTGAACATTTTTATGCAACTTGATGAGTTCGTGCGAGATGCATCATAATAGTTTTGAACGAGGACTTTGATGGTGATTCGTGGACTTCAAGAACTGGTAGCGGCTGATTTGATGGAGTTGGGTACACGAGCTGTGTACAAAAACATTGGTCGACGACGGGCGATGGCAGTGTGTGTCGCCGTATATTAGCAGCACCAGGAAAGTCGCATGAACAAATATTTAGCTAGAAACTGACCCAGGCACGAGCGTGCAGATACACCGTTTCAATTCCGTATGGAATGATCACAGTAGTCACGCCCAGGTAAGGCTCTATTTGTATATGCTAGCTGAGGTACGGGCAACAGGTGAGTGAGGATATTATTTTTGTCAGAGATTAGAAGCAAATACACGAACGTTCTTTCCCGCCGGAAAAGGGAAAGGGCGGGAAATCTCGCTCGCCCAGGCAGACGCGAAATGATTCGTATCCTGATGGCCAATCACGGCATGCTAGCCTGCAGAGCGCGTCAGGGGTAAAGTCATGTGACGTGTTTCCTGGCGTCCTCGAAAGGAAAGAACGGCATCATTTTATCGTTCGCTGTTCGAGTGTTCGCTTCAGTGCACTTTTTTACCGGCAGGTGCCGGGCAACCACGTGGCGGAGTATTTAAATTTTTGGTAAGCACGCTAAATGTTACTGTAAATTTTTTATTGTTATCGTATTTATATTATCGTATATATGTTATCGAATTTACTAGTTTATAAATTGTAGATATGGAGCCTCATTTCATTTGTGAGGAAGCAGTGAAATAAGATTTAAGGAGTGTTCCGAGAAATATAATTAGAGACTTCTTGGAAGTTTATAGAGCCCATCCGGCTCTTTGGAAGCTGGATGACAAAAAATTATATCATAACAGAAATTTGAAAACTGTAGGGTTCAGGGAGCTACAGAAAGTGTGGGTGAGATTCGACCCGAACTGCACCATTGCAGATATTAAGAAGAAAATCCAGTCCTTGCGGGGATCGTACCGCAAAGAAGCTAAGAAGGTATTTAATTCAGTCCTTAGCGCTATGTCTTTAATTATTTGTGTATGTTTTAATGCAATATATTTGTTTCTATTATATTTACTTAATGTTCAATTTGTGAAGGTGAGAAATTCTCAAAGATCAGGAGAAGGGACGGACGACAAATATGAGCCATCGCTCTGGTATTACCCTGTCATGGACAATATCCTAAAGAGTGTGGAAGAACCCACTCCTAGTATAAGTAACATGGACCCTGCGCCAACAATGGAAGACACAATTGAAACTATCCCTGAAGAGATGGTGGTAGGGATGGAGGGAGAACTAACCCCCATGAGCCCTCGCACTCCTACAGCGGCGAGGAATGAATCCGAAGAGAATACAAATGTGAGTAACAAATTGAGTGGAGTTCTAATTGAAGAGTTCTTTGCAAAAACCATAAACCAAATACAATGATTTCCGAGTTTTCCACTGTATTGTGAAAATTTCTCCTCAGTTTTCATCTACCCACTAAATGTTCATGGGAAGTTGTAGTTTGGAATACTCTTATTCTTCTAGTTTGGGAGATTATTGAAATATTACTTGTTTTGCAAATGCAATCTGTCCACCCAGTTTTTATTTCTTAATTTTTGTTTGTTTGTACTATGATCTTGTTTTACAAATAGCTCTTCAATAATTGATTACATGCATATCTGCAATGCTAAGACTGATGTAAAAAAGAATACCTACTTCTGGATGCTGATTCACTGAAAATAATCCATCATTTTATCTCTATTTCATTTTAATGTCCATAGAAACTCAATTTTTAAAACTGTCCCATTTGGCATTCTTCACCATTCTTTTTGTTCACAAGAATACACAAATAAATTTGAAAATTTGCTGTATAATTTGAAAATCCGGTATTACAGTGTCTCTATTTGAATTGTATATTTTTGAAATGTTTACATGAATTACGGGTGATAGCACAAAATATTAATAGCCAAGAATTCTGAAATTTGTTTGAATACCACTTAACTATTGCAATTAATATTTCCCTTTGGTAACAAATGCTTTGATCATGTGAATCTATTCACTTTCCTGAAATCTTTTATTAATTTCTTAAATTTTGTGAGAAATGCTTACTATAGAAAAGTAGTAATTAATAATTATATGCAGGGAACTTCACTTAAAAATATATTGATTCTGAATTTAGTTTGAAGGCCATTTTTAATATTCAAACTTGCCGAGTGTACACCAAAGATACACCATATTCAGGAAGGATTCATTTAAAAATAAAAGTAATCTGGGAAATGTAGATTTCAGAAACATAATCACTTCAAAACTTGTAAAATATTGTCGTGCAATTCAAACATTTTGATTTGTTGCTCTGTATTTGAAATCAGCATACCAAATAATGTATAAATCAGATAAAAATTCACAAAATAATTTGAATTATTTCAATAATTTGCAGTCTTGTTACCAACTACACTTCTAGATGTGGATTTAAATAAAACTATGGAGACAGGTATCAATTACAGTATTCACGTTTTTATATAGTAACAATAAAAATTCAAATTACAGTGCATTAAATGTATTTACAACATACAAAAATATGCAGATAAAACTGTGGGTCTATGCTCTATATTTCTGTACCATTTCCTGCTGCCACCGAACAGAACCTTTCCCCTTGAAGTACTCCAAGTACTTGTTCCTATTTTCTTTTCCTTCCAAACATTGCCTGCCTCTGTTTATTTGAAGTCCCACTAAATCTGCACTCTCACTCCTCCATTCACCATCTCTTTGTATTTCAAATGTGCTTCTGCTCACAGAATCCACAGTTCTTGAGTTGAAATATTGTCTACTATTTTTTCTGAGAAAATTATGTAATGTACAAATAGCCATTACAACATATTGTATGTTTTCAGTCTTCATATTTATTGTTGTACGCAGAACTCTGAATCTGGAGGTAATTATACCAAACGCATTTTCAACTACATTTCTTGCTCTAGATAACCCGTATTTAAAAATGCGTTTTTGGTATGTTAGATCATGTTGGCTGTACGGTTTCACAAGATGTTGGTGTAAGCCGAAGGCTTCATCACCTAAGAAAACAAAATTTAAATTTTCAACATTCTGTTGGGGTTCAGGTAAATGAAGCATGTTCTTCTGGAGATAGTGAAAGAATGTTGTGCTCTCTAAGATGCCACCGTCACTATTCCTTCCATTTTCCCCCACATCAGCATATACAAATTCATAATTTGCATTCACCAATGCCAATAAAACTATGCTATAAAAGTTTTTGTAATTATAAAACTGGGCTCCTGTTTCTGGTGGACGTGTTATTCGCACATTTTACCATCAGCACCTCCACAGTTTGGAAACTGCCAACGGGATTCAAACTGCAACGCTATAATCCTCCATTCTTGTTGTGTTGTAGGAAACTAAAAATCAAAACATTTACACTTGTTTCAATGATTTTTAAGAAGTTTGATGCAAAGTACTAATTGATTTAAAATATTTCAGAAATCCGTCAGAAAGAGGAAGAAGGTCGATAGCAGTGAGAAATTTATGAGGGACTGCTCTCAGGCTTTGAACCAAAAGGCTACAGAAATGGAGGTTTTTGGGCAACTTGTGGCCACAAAATTAGAAAAAGTGAACTGCCCTCTTCAAAGAATGTTTGGAGAAACTTTAATTTTAAAAACACTTAATCAAGCAGCATTAGGTCAGTTAAGTGAGCAAACGGATTTGATGTAAACAATTTTTGTTTATTTGTAATGCCTATTTAATAAAATTTGAAATAAAAATATTAAAACCTTATTCTGTGTACTTTGAAATATTCACCTCTCAGTACTTCATATATAGCCTTGCACGTTTCGGGAATTATTCGCCCAAGAGATTGTGCAGAGATTCTTGTTCCAAATTTCATGTCTTCGAAACTCCTCCCTACTGCCAGAAATCTTAAAGTTGCCAACAATCTGTCTTCTGGAGAAATACTTTCTCTCATAATGGTGTTCTCTTTTTTTAATACGTGGTGCCACCAATTCCAAAAGTTCAGAGAAAACGTCGGTGTTCATTCGTAAATAATTCCGAAAATCTTCGGGCTCTTGTAACCTCAATTCTTTGACCAGTGATATTTCAGTATCTTTCTCGCCTCTTTTGTCCAACCAATTTCTCGACCACCGTTTCTTTTCTTCCAATAATACTTCGCTTGCTACCGCCGCTATTGCAATCGTTCGTTTACGTGTAAACATTTTCACCTTCAGCACTTGATTCCACTTTTCGTGTGCCACTACTAGTGGAGGACACAAGATGACTATCATTTATAAAATTTAGAAAGGACGAGGCGAAGGTATACGCCCTAGTGCATGATGGGAAATCGCCCACATTTTCACGTGAAAGAGCTTTCCCGCAGGAAAGCGCAATCGGCTACAACTTTTACGTTGGTGGGTCACAAGAGGATTGTATCCCTTCACGAGATAAAACGGCGGGAAAGACTGTGAAAAAGTTTTTCGCGTTAGTGGGCGATGAGGTGATTGAACGCCATTCCCTCTCTCGAAAGGAAAGCGTCCGGCAGGAAAACGCGGAGGGAAAGAACGTTCGTGCATGGGCCGCTATTGTCAACGAAACCAGGCGCTCAACCAAACGAAGTAGATTCTATGAAGTATAGGATTATGATAGAAAAATAGTGAGAGTTAGGGCACCGTAGTGTTTGAGGCCAAGATAGGGGTGCTAGGCGAGGAATGGTCACAGCGGCTGACCAACGAAGACCTAAAATAAGTGAGATGGCATAGCAGTAGTTAAAATTAGTGAAGAGGGATCGGAAGAGATCGCTTCCAGTGGCACCAACGCGGGTGCGTAAATGAATAGAGCAGGTAGGATAGGCGGAACCATTACTATATATATATATATATATATATATATATATATATATATATATTCTATTAACTATTTACAAAATTAATTTTATACTTTGATATATTTTATAATTTTTCTTTTAAATTCTTTAATTTGTTCACAATTTTTCATTTCTAACGATAATTAATTATATAATTCAAATCATTTGTCAAATAGTCTACTTTTTGCCTGTGAAGTTTTACTGAAATTAATTAATAAACGTTGTGCTTGTCTTATTCCCCTTGTTTTATCTTTCAGTCTCTCTAAATCTCCTGTTATATGATTTTTAATTAATCTAAAAATAAAACATTAGCGTCTTGTAATGAATTCTCTCTTTTATTGACATAAATTGTAGAGTGTCTAACATGTCTAGCACTGGAGTATATCTATTGCATTGAATTATTACCCTAATGACTCTATTTTGTTGTATCTGAAGTTTTTAATTTCAGTTTCATGGGCTACATCAAGTATTGCTGCACAGTAATCAAAATGTGGTGCAATTATGGATTTATATATCAAACATCTTGTATAGCCATTTATATATTGCCCATTTCTGTTTAAGATATTAATCTTTTTTCTAGTTTTCTTTACTAAGTACTCTATATAATCTTTAAAATTTAATTTACTATCGATAATTACTCCCAAATATTTCATTCTTTATACCCGTTTTATTTCCTTAAAGTCAGTTGTGAATAATTGAGTTTCTCTTTCTTCTATGTTTCTTCTATGTAAAATAATAGTGGTGCGGGTTCTTCTGCTCCAGGTCCGCCTCCACTCCTCCGTACAAAGACGGGGATTGGGAAGCTGGAGAAATAACACTGGGGTTAGTTTTATTCATATGAGGATGGATATGTTATTCCTTTCAGGGTGTTAGGAGGATGGAGAGAGGAGTGGGAGAAAGGAAGGGGTGGGAATGGCAGGAAGATTTTGGGGAAATATAAAATTGTTTTTTATTATTGTTTTTAATTTTTTAGTTTTATATATTTTGAAAATATTTTTTATTATTATTTTGTAAATATTTTTATTATTTTTTTCAACATACTTTGGTTGAGGGTGGTGAGGTTAAGGTTACGTTAGGTTGAGAAAAAACGAAGTGAGGTGAACGGTTTTCGTCTTCCTTTCTGCCTATCGTTGGTCTTCTGTCATTTGTCACTGGGACGTCGGTCTGAGTCGGTAATTGTAGTGCACCTTCTGCGTCAGGTAATGGGAGGAGGAAGTTTTTGGAACGACGAAAGGGTGCTTCTTCCGGGAGTGTCTGGGAGGATTTGTGACGATATGTTGTTGTGGGATCATTAGGTTTGGGAATAAGGGATTATTGGTGAAGTTTTGAAAAGTGGATTTTGCGGAAGTCGTGGATGTGGGGGACATTGTGCTGGGTTCTTAAGTCATAGTATCTCTTGTTCGGGGAGGACGAAAGATGAGGCGGACGATATGGTTTTTAACTTTAGTGATGTAATCTAAGTTTGTTGGGGAAGCGGATATCCAGGTGGGATGGGCGTATTACCCGCGAAACTTTTCTTGAACGATGGCTTGGAGAAATGCGGATGGAGTGGGGGTATTAGCTACGGCAATGGCCACTAGATTTTATGCAGCAATGTCAGTCTATGGAATATCAGTCATGCCTTCGCAACTTTCTCAATAAACTAAGTTCTAATTTTCCTAGGAGTTCAAGGTATCTCCTGCGATGGATCTGGATCTGCTTTGGCCACTTCTTTAGATATTGTTTAGAAAAATACGACCAGGAGTTCTCGGTTTCAACTTCATATATATATATATATATATATATATATATATATATATATATATATATATATATATATCGGCGCGGCTCGTCATTAAAGGCTGTAAGGCGGAGCCTTCCCTACAAAAATCGCCGCCCAAAAGAATGTAAAAAATATTTATAAATGTATTTATTTGTTAATAATGGATTTGTGAGTTATATTATGTAATAATCATATCAAAATTTTTATATGATAGTGCTACAACGCTCGTTCGTAACGCATTTGAAGCTGTTGACAGGGAAGAGAAAAGCGTTAGGCTCCCACTTCATTCTGCCATAAGCCCCTGTGTAAAACGAGGAGGGCGTGACGTCATGCATTCGCTGCACAGGCTTACGGGCGGACGAAGGCTGCGGCCTGGCAGCCTTCAAGGGGCAGGACCTGGGCGCGGCCGAAGCCTGGGTGGGCGTAGGGTCTGAAGAACGGCGTGCTCACCAGATAGCAATACTATGCAGCTCAGTGAGAAGCACTGAGCATTAACTAGTTGTTCAAATACGCGGTAGGAGCGCTACTCCCTTATCGGAATGTGTATACAAATACATAATTTAAAAACCAAGTCCTAATGAAAAACGTAGATAAAACTCTGTCAAAGAACGCGTTCCCCTGCTTTCCCCATGAATGAAAATCTAGTACTACCCCCGAATTAACTTCATGAAATGACGGGAAAAACGACACGCCCTGCTTTCTGAAGTGCCGTTAGGTACGCACCACAGAGCAGTTTGTGTATGGTACGAAAGTTTAATGGTTGTCTGTTGTCTTGTTAGCGGTGAAGGTGAATTGTGCGTAAGTCATAGTGTGATATTGTGTAGCTGCGTTTGCTTCATTTGTGGCGTTGGGTAGTTTTGTGGGTTTTATTGATGTTGGTGTATTTGTTGTAAAGATGAATTCAGTGAACAATATACGTGGTAACAATTTGGATCTTCATTCGAGGATACAGGTGAAAATCCTTGGTCCGCATAGGCCAAATCTTTCTATAATTCAGGAACAAAAGGAATACAAATCTCGTGGTGAATATATTCGTAAATTCAACCCAACAATGTACAATGCTGCCGAGTGGCTTTGTGGATGTGATGTAAAAAATGCGTTCTTTTGCTTCACATGCCTCCTAACCAAGAACGATGATAATGTGTGGACTGAGTCAGGAGTCACAGATTTGAAAAACTTTAATGCGAAAGTGAAAATGCATAACTCTTGTGACAAACACTTACATGGTTTCATTGAATTTACGATGTTAGGAAAAGTGGACAGTAGATGCCAGTTAGATTCTGCTTACCGTTTACGTGTAAAACAATTCAACGAGAATGTTTCAAAGAATCGTTATATTCTGGGAAAGCTAATAGACTGTATAGTTTTGTGGAAAGTTTGAACTGGCCTTAAGAGGACATGACGAAACGGAAAATTCTAGCAATTCTGGAATATTTCGCGGGCTGGTTAGTCTCATGGCAGAATTGGATAGTGTCTTGAAGCAGCATATAGAGAAAACCGATAATCGTGTATTCTTAGGTCTCTCAAACAATTCAAAACGAATTGCTGGATTCCATCTACGCGGTTTGCTTGAACCTTATTAAACATGAATTACAGGAGACAAATTATGTAGCAATTAAAGCTCATGAAACCACTGATAGTGCCACATTATCACAACTGGTTTTTATTTTGAGATATGAGATAATGGGGAAAATAAAGGAAAGATTCGTAAACTTCGTTCAACCTCGGAGACACAACGCAGAAGGCAAAAGCGATGCCATCTTCACAGTTCTTGAGAAAATGAAGATACATGAGACTCCTGAAAAACTTATTGCTCAAAGTTATGACGGTGCTCCCGTCACGAGTGGTCATAACAATGGGGTGCAAATGAAAGTTTTTATGATCTTTTTCAGTAGTCTGTAATTATCTAATTATCAGTAATGTACTACAAAATAAATTTTATTGATAAACTTCATGTTATCACTTACTAGGCAAAATCATGATGCCCTTGAATTTAAGCAATTTGATGAAGAGGTCAAAAGAACCAATATTAAAATACGACCATTACTGATAATGCGAGAACGTCACCCCTACGTATTTTTTGCTTCGAAATTTACACCGGAAGTAGTTCCCGCGATGCTGAGGAGGAAGCGGTGACGTCATGCGAATGCTGAACCGATCTGACGTCACGCGAGTGGCGGTTTAAGAGGCGTCGCGGCGCTGGGCGACGCTATTCCACTCCGCGTCGCGACGCCTCTCTCAAGAAGCGGCGGAGGACTTTGGCGGCCTCCGCGTGTTTCCTCTTGGCACGTGTTTTCATTTGGCGACCTTTCAAGGGCGGGAATCAAAGGCTATCGTAGGCGAAAAGAAATCGCCACTTTACCGACTGTGCGTAGACGAGTGCAATTGGACCAAGACTATTTACGTATGATATTTTCGTGGTCATCACTTGGCATATCAGAAGCCATAATTGACTAGGGGGGGCGGCTTTTTTTAACTTTTTTTTTACGTTGGAGTGAAATTGGGACGTAGCTCTTCAGATCATCCTCTGCTACTCCGACTGCGACGCCAGGAGGGTTTTCAGCACGAGGCGTCCTACGTGCAGCAAAGGTTTGTGCATTGGGAGGCAAAGGCGTTGCATTTGTATGTTTACTAACAATGGTTGATATTAATAAAAATGAGATATTACTTCTTTCTCGAGTGTTCAAACCAAATGCTTCAAATTCTAAGAAATTAAGGACGTGAGTAATAGCACTTATCTTGAGCAATTTCTCCATTGGTGAGTAACTGCTCGATTGATTGATTGATTGATTGATTTTTTCGTGTTTCCGGGCGCGTCAACTACTGTGGTCATTAGTCCCGTTAGTGTAGTGCATGTTTTTTTGGGGAGATGAAGGTGATCTTCCTCCGCTGGATGGCGAGATCCGGCGCCGACCTACCGTCGGCTAGTGGGGTTTCCCCCTAACCAGGACTCTCCCACCAGCGGGGCACCTCCCCAGCCGGGATAGGCTCTAAGCTCCCGACCGGTCTCCCGGAATATGTGTTAGTGTAGTGCATGTTAGTGTAAGTGTGTATGCAAGTGGAGAGGATAGGACAAGGAAGAGGAAGGACAGATCGCGCGCGGTCCGTGGCCCGTTTGGTAAGATACTGCTCCGGCATTCGCCTGGTGTTGATCGGAGAAACCACGGAAAACTACCGATCAGAGCAGCCGGCCGCTAGAATTCTCCTCCAGACAGCGACTGAATTCGACCTAGCTGAAAAGCTAGTGTCGAAAATCCTGCCGCCGTCAGGACTCGAACCTAGGACCTCCCGGTCAGAGGCGCTGCAGTGACATCTGTTGATGCACTGAGCTACCGCTCCCGGTTAACTGCTCGACTGAGGGGCAATTGCTTATTTTTCGCATGAATAAAATCGAGAATTTGCATCAAGTGCGAAGCTTTTACTTCGAATTTTCTGAGCAACCTCTGTAGGTGAATCAAATCGTACTGAATGGATAGAAGTGAGGTTATATACAACTGTTGAGAGCTCGTTGTGAGGTTTTCGGTAGTGAGTCAATGAATGATGGAAGATATCGCACGTTTTCGCCCACAATGCGCGTTAACTGTATCACTTAACCCAACACGGACGACACCATCAGGATCAAGCGCGGTATCGTAGACAAATGAAACAGTCGAAAATCGACCAATCGCAACAGATCAGTTAGTGAGCGATTACTCAGAGAGAGAAGTAAATGCCCCAAGTTTCACAAAACTTTTTTATTCATATGAAAAGAGGCAATTGCTTTTGAGAAGTTGTAGTTCCTATTTATACTCGTGGGTAATTGCTCTGGAGTACTTATTTTTATTCATATCACCCAAAGGCTTTGCATTTGTATGTTTACTAACACGGAGTGATATGAATAAAAATGAGGTATTACTTCTCTATCGACTTTTCATAGCAACTGTTACAAATAATATGAATAAAGGACATGAGCAATAGCTATTATCTTGAGCAATTTGTCCATTGGTGAGTAACTGTTCAACCGAGAAGAAATTGCTTACTTTCCGCATGAATAAAATCGAGAATTCGCTTCTAATGCGAAGCATTTACTTCGAATTTTCTGCAGGTGAATCAAATCGTACTGAATGGGTAGAAGAGAGGTTATATACGACTGTTGAGAGCTCGTTGTGTGGTTTTAGGTAATGAGAGAATGAATAATGGAAGATTTCCTACAATTTCGCCGACAATTTCATCAACTGTACCACTGAACCTAAGACTGTCGATATAGCAAGAAGCACGCAACGCGCAGTGATGTAGACAAAACAGACAAAATAGACCAATCGCAACTGATCAGTTAGTGAGCAATTACTCAGAGAAGTAAATACTCCAAGTTTCACAAAACTTTTAATTCATATGAAAAGAAGCAATTGCTTATGAAAAGTGGTAATTCTTACTTGAACTAATGAGCAATTGCTCTGGAGTACTTACTCATTTTCATTCATATCATCAAATACTTCAATGTCTATTTAATGGCTTTTTGGCAAGAACTGTGACTACAATGGGAGCTGCCGTGGATATTCCCTGAGATTACTACGCACCCCAGAGAGAGAATAAAAAATATACATTTTTGTTTTGGATATTTGAGCGAAACATTTTACAAACGGAATTTATATATTTTCAAATATGAACAGGTCTATTTCGTAATAAATCAAGTAGTGCTACAACAGCTCATACTTTCTTCCAATATTTATCAATTGAATTTTATTGAATATCAATTGAAATTTATGAATTTTAACAATTCACAGTTCAACGAAAAGGTGATTTTTATAAGCGTCCTTTATTTTATACGTGGGGAAAAAATTGGAGTGGTTTTTGAGAAAATATGTTTTTTATACATTTTAATAATTTCAAACGAATATTACGCGAAAACTATAAGTATTTTATGTTCATGACATTTTTTAAAGAGCTGTTTTTTATAACAGGTTTTGTTAGAGGCAAAAGTCTCTACCTTCAACTTTGTAGATTTTAGTTGCTAACTTTCTGCAAGTTTCCAAAATACGGAGAGTTCACCGGACATGAGACTAGCAGTATGTTTTTACTGTTCTTTGATACATACCCAGGGAAATTTAAAGAAAACAATTGTAACCATTTTTGAGAAAATAATTTTCACAAAATTTCAAAAACTGCCAATATTTTACACAAAATTACATGAAAACTACTCAAATTTTCAAAAAGTACACCATTTTATTTCAAAAGCTGTCGTTGAACAACATATTTTATTTAAGAAATAATTATCTCTACTTCATTGGCAGACGGCCACAGCTGCAGGCCGAAGGTCACATCAAAGTCTGGGCCGAGGTCGTACCGTCCCTCCCCCGTTGCATCCACCCAGCCCCACTCTCCCCTCCACCCCCTCCATCCCTCTACACCGACATTCCTCTTCTCACCCTTCTTCCCCACTCCACTTCCTCCACCCCGTCCTATTTCACCTATCCTCCCCCTTCTCCTTCTCACCCTCCTCCACCACCTTCCCTCACTCCGTCCTCTCACCCCGGAAAATTGCAAAAATTTACATTTTCTGGCGTCTTCGTACAACTTCAATTACGAAGATAATTATTTTTCTTAATGAAATGTGGTCATGAAAAGCAGATGTAAAAATAATGTCATGAGAAATTTTTCCACAACATGAGTATTTTTTGCGAAATTTTGTGTGGAACTACAATTTTTATTTTCATTAAACCAATTTTTCGTAAAACCGGCACAATTTTTTAAATTTTGTCCTTTGATAGCGTTTAGTACGGTTAAGAGAATGGCGCAGATCTCATGTTCGTTCAAATGCTTGATTTTTCGAAAATTAAAAAAAAAAATTACCGCGTTTTCCCACTATTACCATTGTGAACACAGTACATTTTTCACTTAACGAAATGTGTTTTTGAAAAACAGATCTTCAAATTAGGTCATGCTAAATTTACGGAAAATATAACTATTTTTTGTGTAATTTGGCGACGAACATAATCGCCCGTTGCGAATTTTCTGCGCTTCGTGAATGTAATTCTAGGCAGTTGGATGCTCCCTTCCTAAGTCAGAATTTGCATATGGTTTCATATTTCTTTGTTTCTTACATTCGTCCTTTTACACATTAATATTTTAGAAATTACTCACAACTTCAGGTTGAAATGCAACAGTGACATTCCGCGTCGCGAATCAGCAGAATTTCTGTGAATTACGTCTCATTTTTTTTTTAAAAAAATTTTAAGCTTTTCAACCTCCTTAAGGAAGTTAGTATTTGCTTTTCATAATTTTTTTGCAATATACATTACATCAATTTTTATACATAACATTGATTTTGCATTTAACACTACGTCATAACTTTTATCATTCAGTACATTTCTCTATATTACAACAATTCCATGAATCAATCTTATACCTTTATTTTACATGAAGACAGAAATGCATAAATGTATTTCATACCTGTGCTATTGGGTTGTGCAAGGAACATTTTGACATCTGGTGGTAAAAATATCTTTATCTTATTCAAACTTTTGATTAAGTATTCCCTTTCCTCTTCATATATTGAACATAGCCATATAATATGATTAAGATCCTGATTATAGTATCCACAATGGCACGTTGGATCAGATGTCAATTTAACTCTAAATAATGAAGAGTTTAGACGTCCAGCTCCACATCGGTTCACCATTGAAGCAAAATCTCTCTCAATGAGTTTACCATGAAACCAAGGTCTCTCTGCTTCTTTATAAAACAATGCACAATATTCCTTGCCTTTGATGTTAGCTGCTTGCTTAATACTATTTATCATTTCCTTCATTGCACTGCTCTTAAAAATATGATGTAAATCAGTATTAGGTATTTTTAGATTTGAAGGTAAATAAGTTGTAGCAGTTTTTGCCAATGAATCAGCCATTTCATTTCCACTAATCCCCTTGTGTGCAAGTATTCAAATTATATTAACTTTAAAGTTATTGTCTGCATGAAATTCCTTTAACTTCTTTTTAATACCTAGTAAATAATAATTAGTTCTTATATTTACTGTTTTTTTTATAATGTTAATAGCACATAAAGGGAATCAGTGTAAATATCAATATCTCTGTCTTTGTGCTTTAATGCTATGTCCATTGCATCTCTGATAGCTATACATTCAGCCGTGAAAGTTGATGCATACGGATGCAGTCTTCTAATTACTTGAACATTGATATCAGGACAGACACATACTTGACTTGACTTTACTTCCATGTGTGTAAATGGAGATAGCTTGTGAATTAAGTATTGATTTTTGGAATAATTCATTAGGATTCTTTGCTCTCACTAACAATTCTCCATATTGTTTATCCATGTATACATAGTACATTAGTGTGTCACAATTAAACTTATATAGTGGAAAATTTAAATCTACTAGAACTTTTTTATCTAGACATATAATATTTTTCATACAATTCTGTAATCCATGGACTTTTTTCCTGTGATCAATTGTAATATTTTTTAATCACTTCCTATGTTACAGAATGTTTGTGAGTAATACTCTTAATTAAGAATTTATTACATAAATATTTTACACGATCCTCAATTCTCATTAATTTGGATTCAGCCAAAAGTACATAAGTGGGAGTGCTATTACTGTATCCTAGGGCTAGTATAATTGCTGTGTATTGTAACCTTTCAAATTTGTCCTTTAAATATTTTTGATTGGGGTAATAAACAAAACAGCCATAGTCTATTATAGATCTGACAAAGCTCTTATAAAAAGTTAATAGTGTAACAGGCTCAGCTCCCCACCATGTACCTCTGAGAAATTTAATAATATTTATTGCTCTACAACAGTTTTCTTGTATATACCTTTTATGTGGCATAAATGTTTTTCTGAAATCAAATATAAGACCTAGAAACCGAACAGATTCAGCAGATTTTATTCTGGTGTCTCCAACATTGATATCAATTTCCCCTGGGGGTATGTTTCTTTGAATAAACTGAATAAAAACAGTTTTGTGATGTGGCAGCTCAAGCCCTAACCTTAGCAGTTCTTTTTTCATAGTTTCAATTGAGTTCTCCATTATTTGTTTATCAACACCTGGTCTTTTAGTTTTCATATATATAGCTATATCATCAGCGAATTGAGATACTTTAATACACTCTGGAAGATCATTCATTATTTTAGAAATGTACAATGTAAATAAAGTAGGACTTGACACCCGTCCTTGAGCCACACCTTTATAAACATTCCGAACTTCTCCCCCCATCACATTAGTGTATAAATATCTCTTACTGGTCAAACATTTATAAAACATTATCATGCGTTCAGGACATCCTATTTCAGCAAGCATTTCCATAAGTAAGTCACTATTAACATTGTCAAAAGCTTCACTTACATCTAAAAAAACAGCAAGAACATCTTTATGCATAAAAGCATCTTCAACATATAAATTCAGGCCACTAATATTATCACCACAAGACAAACTTTGTCTAAATACAGTTTGATTCTTTGTTATCATATTATTTGTCTCTAACCACCACTTTAATCTTTCAGTCACCATTTTGTCAAATAATTTACAAATGCATGAGGTAAGAGCCAAGGGTCTTAGATTATTACTATTTGGCATCTCAATGAAATGAACATATATTTCCTTCCAATTGTTTGGGTAATTTTTTTCTACATACATTCTATTAAATATATCCAAAAGAATAGCATGGTATTTAATAGGTAAATTAGTTAATAATTCATAATTAATACCATCAATGCCAGGAGCAGAGTTCTTATTCCTTGTTTTCATCGCTCTGCTAAATTCCACAAAGTTGAAGGGATTTTCTAGAAAGGGAGTATTTTGACAAGCAGACAGCATACTGGGATTTGTAGGAATCCAAGATGGGCATATTTTTGATAAAGCACTAACAACTTTTTTCTTGCTGTAAATTTTCATGTACATTATTAGTCTTAATTTTAACCCACTTATTTTTGAATATTTTTGCCTTATTCCATGAATATGATAGATTAGAATTAATATTTATTGATTTTGCAAAATTTCTAAAACTTTCAATTTTTTCCCTTTAAAATATTTTTTTAGCACAAGCTACATTCCTTTTATATTCAATGAGATCTTTCATTTCTTTGGTAATTTCCCATTTTCTGTATGCTGCCTTTCTCAATCTTTTCATTTTACCACACTCTGCATCCCACCAGGGCACAGGATTATTTTTAACTGATCTTTTTTTCACAAGCGCAGTATTGTCCTGCACTGCTTTTGTCACAATGTCTACAAAGATATTATATTTACCAGTACCAGGGGAATTAACATATTTTGGCGTTCCAAATTGATAATAGTTTTCTTGCAGATGTTTCCTCACTTTCTCCCAGTCTGTTTTATTTGTGTGGATTTTAAAGGTTTTCTTGTGATAGGACTTTTTTCCACATTTACATTTATATATACTGGGAAGTGTTCTGATCCCTGTAGTCCACAGTCCCAGTAAAGTCCACATGAGTATGAGAACTGGAAATATGCAGAAAGAAGTTATGTGTGTTAACACTGTTATTCAACATGTTTCCATCTGTTTTATTAAGGCGACAGTTCCATAACTGATTGTGAGCATTAAAGTCCCCCACAATTAAAGTTTTACTGTTTGGATAAGCATTTGCTATTCTTGAATCCCAATCTTCCAGGCTTAAATTAAATTTTGGAGGCTTGTAACAAGCTATGATATTCAAGTTCTCTTTTATATTAGTGATTTTAATACCACCTAGTTCACACATACTGTATGGATATTTTAGATCTTTAATCTCTACAAACGCTATATTTTTCCTCACAATAAAAATGATTCCTCCACCTCTTTGCTGAACCCTATCTTTTCTGATTCTTACAAAACCTGGAAAATCAATATTACTTTCACTTCTATTTTCTGCAAGCCAAGTTTCAACACAAATAACAATGTCCATGTTTTCTAAGATCTTCTGCAGTTCCTCTGTTCTTCTGAGTATGCTTCTAGTATACCAAAATAATACTCTTAAATCACAGCTTGTGAATTTATGTTGACTTGGACTTCTGATCATAGCTAGATTTTCTTTTCCAACTTCTCAGTTGACACTTCTGATTCCTGCTCATATTTTAACAATTTTTTCATAATAGTAGTTATTCTCCTTTTTACATTTTTCTTATTTAAATGTCTGTGTATCTCTTGTAACATGACAAACAAATCAGGAGTATTTTCTGTATATTGTTTTGCAAACATAGGAATGACATTATATGTATGTTCATATGATTTAACAATAAAGTCAATAGCACGTTCCATTGTGACAGGAAAAATCGAAATTAATGTGTCAGAAATTTGATTTTGTATTTCACTGACGTGTTGCACAAGATCTTCAGGTACAAAAGAAATTTTTACTTTCTTTTTAACACTCTGTGTTCGTTCTGGAATTTCATTGCTGTCTGAGATGCTGGAATTATTTGTTGAATGCAATCTCTTTCCTTTGTCTGTATCCTGTGTCCTGGCTGTAGCCTTCCGTGGTTGTAGCTTGTTATCCACAATTTTCACTTTTGTAGGGGAAACACTAGGTGAGTTAGAATTTGCACCAATATTGAGATATACAAATTTTCTCCACATTAATATCTTGTAAAGATCTTAGCGTCCAGCTTGCTGGGTCAATGGGTCACGATATATTATAATCCTTATTACCTTTATAATGGATTGTAGGATCCGCAGACTATACAGCGTTGCTGGGAATCTGAAATAGAATGATTCTAATTCCTAGTTCATTACTGTTTGGATTGACTAAATGAAAGATCACTTTCTTTTCTAAAGAACAAAATTTAATAAAGTTTATTGTTATATTTTAGCAAACAATTTTGTGAATTTAATTAATGATTTTGATGTTAGGCCATTGATCAAGATATCTTTGAATTTTACAGTTTTATACCGCGGTTAACTTATCTATTCTTCGTTGATGTCCCTCGTAGACTTCTCAGTCGAAATATCTTGCGAGCTTGCCGTAGTCCAAAGTCCCAAGAAATCCTCTTCTGCTCCTATCCAAACTGGTCTCAAACTATCAAAATTATCAGTCCCGATTACGTCCTATGACATAGTCCCGAAATCTATAACTCGATTACCACTCCCGACAAAGTCCCAATTTATGCATCAATATTACTTCCACATGCAATATCTGCAATATCATTTACTGTCCTTATAATTTCATGATCTGATAACACGACTCTGACTATCTGCACTACACTCGCTCCCTCTCACGAACCTACGATCAGTTCAGACACGCGATGCCGGTCAGAATGAATCTCCCTGCTTGATTCCTCCTCGAAGACATATCTTCTTTCTTTTTCATAACATTTGACCGTCCTTCTCTCACCCAGCCAATCCATACGTTCGTTACATTTTGGTGTAGCTGACCTTTCGATCGTCTAAACTTCTTCGCCCAATCCCAAATTTTCTACTTTCGGCATGCAGCCACCTCCTAATGCATTTACAAAAAACAAAAACTACATTGTTTATTCACGGTCGTTGCTAAGCCCATGCTCTCGTGATATTTCCTAATGCATATTCCACCATATAGTCTACAAATAAATGTTTGTTTATTTTCATGTGACATATCGGTATGTCACAATATGTTCAATGAATTCTTGTGAACTAGTAGGAGCAACCTTTCCCTCCTCCGTATTATCCTCTTGTTTACTTCTCTTGCTTTTACTAGCAGCAGTCACATTGTTCTCCTGTTCCGTAACCTGTACTTCACTGCTTACTTCATTACTCCTATCCTGACTCTCGTTTTCATTAGATTCAACACATACATTCTTTGTCCTTGTTTGGTCATTGCTAGAGCTTGTACAGTATTTAGCCGTGTGTCCTTCTTGTTGACATAAAAAGCAGCTTATTTTATCTGTTGAGATATAAACATAATATTTTGTAGAATCATTGACGATTGACATATGATCAGGAAGCTTGTCTATTTTATTAGGTTGCAGATATATGTATTTGTCTCCTGAAGCTTAAGATGTGTTGATATCCAGGATTGTTTATACCATGGTGGAACTATTTCCACCATGGTTTATACCTGCTTTTATATAGGTGATAGTTGCACTGGTATTAATACTGAATTCTTTGAGTTTTTCAATAGGTATATAGTTGGGTATTATTGGACAGACATTTGAAAAGATTACTCTTTTAGACTTTGTGATCAAAGGCCTTATTTCTATACCATAATTTTTAATTTTTATTTTGTTGTAGCCTTCTCAAGTAACTTTATCTGCAATACTAGGATTGGCGAGATATAAACATATCCTACCTTGCGAAATACGAGATACGTACCGTATATTTTCAGGTCCAACTATTTGTCCGATTGCTACAGTATATTCTTGAACATTTAAACCTTCAACGGAATCAATAATTATAGCACTTTCTTCTTTTGGAAACATGTTGTTCTGTAACACATTGGCATACGATATCTGTTGATTTTCTGAAGACACTTTGTAGGTTTTCACTCCATTTGTATTATCCATTTTCTCGGATGAACAGAGGAAGGTAAAATTTACGTGTAAAATTTAATGTTCCGTTATTGATTGAGACACTATCACTTCAAAAATAGTTTGAAACAGTAAAACAAGTTAGTTCACTTAACCTAATCTTGTCAACAACTCGCAGCACTCCACCGATCCGCACCAGACGGTGGTTCGCAACCAAATCCACGTCTCATTGTTGGAACATGACGTAGCTGTTTGAAAATCAGTTATAATTGTCAAATTTGTATTGATATTTGCTCGAAAATATTTAGTTTTTGCACCAAATGTTGTACGATTTGTAATTTTTACAAAACATTTCTTAGATCTCCATTAACCAAGATAGTACGTATTTTTCTTGATGAATATAAATCTCAAATTTAGATTTCAATGTCCAATTTTCATTAAACTTATTAATTTTCCAAACCTGAAATTATATTTTCGAAGTGTCGGGCAGGTTATCATGACAACCAACATGTTTGAAGGCAGAGATTGGTGGTAGCGATATTTCAGTATCTGAGACCGACAAACCAAACAAACTTTTGTGAGTTGAAAATATGTTTGTGATTTTGGAGGTTTTAAGTAACTACTAACATTACTAAAACAACCTTACGAACATTACGAGAAATGATGCACTGTATGAGCACTTCTACTTTATATTGTTTTAACTTCCTCGCTACGGAGTAAAGTAAAATCACGAATTTTCGGTAGAAAAACTCTTATTTCAGGTAATAAGGTTCTGCTAATGAAAAAGTGAATAAATCCAATTGCTCAATTTAAAAAAATCCTCTAACACGTGGTGTAGCCAGATTCCTCTTACCACGTGGTGTAGCCTTGCCCATAGGGGAACCACACCCTTTTTTTCGAAAGGGGACGCAGTCCCCCAAAAATGAACAAAGCCAAAAACAGACAACACCAGAAAATAAGAAGATATTTAAGAGGAAGAAAGAAAATAAGAGAAGATACAGACAGAAAAAGAAGGCATAATCTATAACCCTAGAGCGTTCTAGAGCATTACAAACTTTGAAGCCATTTCCCCGAAAATTGACTTATTGGCTGTCACTGGAAATTAGAAGCATATTTCCGGTTCCATGTAAGACAACTCCCTGATTCTTTTTTGTTTTAATTCCGAAATTAAACATGTGAACCAGTTATTTCATAAAATATGATTTTTTTAAATGTAGTTTTTTGATTTTTTAATTTTCTGCAAACAATTGTTAAAAATATGTAAATACTAATGGGACAATTATTATTTTGGTTCAAGCACAATTGCAAATCATCTGTTATCACTTTCACTATATCCGAGTACACTATAACCTGAGTCGTTTTACGCAATTTTGTATCGTGTTGTCTGTATATGTACGTATGTGCCACAAATAACTCTATCAGATGAGATGTTTTTTTTAGCTCTAACTGGTAACTGCGTCATTTCTTCTATGCATCCTACAAAAGTATGCAGAATGCACAATGTTGGGAATACGATAAACTGTAATTCAGAAAGGGCGTGCAATTGATTCCATTGCTTGGTCCTTCCTTTCAGCAAAGGAAAGGGCTGCCTACACTATGCTTGCGACGTCGCGAGTGCTGCTGGCGGCGTGGCTGGTGGCGGTGGTTGCGAGCGAGGCCACGGAGCCTGCAGAGCCCGCTGCCAAGGACGACCTGGTGGCGCGGGTGGACAGCCTCACTGCACGCGTCGACGCCCTGCAGGCGCAGCTGCAGGCACTGCAGGACGCGCCCTCCCATCGCCGCTGCTTCTCCAGCCCCACCCCGCCCCCCGTCACCCCCCCTCGCATTGACCTCCTCCGGGAAGAGCGCTATGAGCTCTCTGACAACGCGTCCCTGCACGACGCCGCGGCCCGCGACGACGCGGACGACCTGCTGGCGCTGCTGCGGCGCGGCGCCGCACTCGCGCAGCGCGACGCGCGCGGCGACACGGCGCTGCACGCGGCGGCGGGCGGAGGCGCGCTCAAGGCGACGGACGAGCTGCTGCGCTGGGGCGCGGACCCCAGGTAGGGGGGCGAGAACGCAGCCATACATTCACATCGACATGTTGCTTTCCATGTTGCCTTCGCATCCATATTTTAATGCTAAAATATCCATTTTTAAAAATTAAATAAATCATTAATGTTTTGTTTGCTAAATCAACGATGTTTTCTACCAGAAACATCGATATTTTGCTTTCGTTGTTTTCTTTGCATCGATATTTTCTTGCAAAAATATCCATTTTTTAAAAATTAAATAAATCATTAATGTTTTTTTTCCAAAAACATCGATGGTTTCCTCCTGAAACGTCGATATATTAACTTCGATATTTGGCTTTCGATGTTTTCTTCGCATTGATATTTTGATAAAAAAACATCGATTTTTAAATTTTTTTTAAAGAAAACATCAATGTTATGTTTGAACAATCAATGTCAATGATGTTATCTACCCGAAATATCGATATTTTTCTTTCGATATTTTACTTTCGATGCTTTCTTCGCATCGATATTTTGTTGCAAAAACATCCAT
>BLKR01008304.1:0-22209 GCA_011170035.1 Teleogryllus occipitalis
CTAATGTATTTATAAAGTCTTGAAACTTTTGTTCTGTTATTCTATGTTTAGGCGGACAGTATACTGATGTTAGCGTTAGTAAAGCTTGACCTTCTGTCACCATTACAGATGTTGCTTGTATTTCTTCAGTTTTATATTCGTTCAGTTCATAATGTTTAATTGTGTTTCGAATTATTATAGCAGTTCCTCCATGCGCTGTACCGTCCGGGGGCTTGGTATTATATATGTCATATCCGGGTATCTTTAAGTAGGATTTTTCAGTGAAGTGGGTTTCGGAGATTAGCATAATATCTATGTATTTTCCTTTGAGAATAGTTACGAGCTCTCTTCGATGTTGGATTAAACCATTTGCGTTCCAGAGATAAATTTTAATTTTTGGTGCCATTTAATGCATCTTGGATATTAATGACGTCAGTAGGCTAAGCAAAGCCCCAATTTGTTCCGATTGTTGTTTAAGGATGCTTTCGAACCTTTGGAATGAGGTTTCTATTATTTTGTAAAGATCTGTTTGGTTTTGGTTGTGGGGTATAGCGTATGTTGAGTTTTGAGGAAATACTGTACGTGAGAAGGGATTGGGTTGAAAGTGGCGAACTGGGAGGGGAGGGAAATCTGAGGCATTTGGCACTTTTTGTATCTTCTTGGTGGCGGTGTCTGTTTCTTTTCTCTGCTTGCTACGTTTATTAACGTAATCTTGGTACACTTGGCAGCCTTTATAGTTGGCTGGATGATTTCGCGAACATAGCGCGCAAGTTGCTGGCTGCGTTGTATCTTTTTTGCATTCTTCTGTGAAGTGTTCTTCACCGCATTTCACGCACCTCGGAGTTGCTTTACAGTATTTCTTCGTGTGACCATACTCTTGACAGCGATGACATTGTACTGGCGTTTTCTTTTTGTACGGTGCTTCAAATTCTATCTCTGCATTTACAAGTGTGTTCATATTGTAGATTTCTGCATTGTTTGCACTTGGTTCTAAGTCTATAAAAAATAGCGATAGCGGCTTTTTGCTTATTCGATGAAGTACGTTGTGCATATTACGAACGGTGTGACCCGTGGATTTAAGTTCAGCTTTTACTTCTTCTATGTTTGCTGACGGATGCAGATATCGGAGCACTACACGAAATGCTCTGTCTTTCTTTGATTGGTAGGTGTGGTATTTGGCCTCGGATTCGTCTAGTTGCTTAATTATTGCTCTGTAAGCGTCAATGGTTTTTGGTTGCACTTTTACAACCTCGCTGTACATTTTGTACGTGAAATCATCTTCTTTTACTTGTAGTTTTAGAAATTCTATTAATTTTGATACGTTTGTAACACTTTGCACGAATATTGGCGGTATGTTATGATCTATGGGGGGCTTTTTGGGAGTTTCAGCTTCCGGTTTGTCTTCTAATGCTGCATATCTATTTTTATGCGTAAACAGAGGCGCACTAACGCTCGTGGAAGTTGGCATGAACTGGTCACTATTGGCGTGTTTTTTCCTTTTTCGAGGTTGTTGCCACTCTAGGGTACTCACGGTTTTATTTGAGGTTGTTTCAGACGACTCCGGACCTTGTAGTTGTTGAGGCCATTGCTGTGGCTGCGTTCCATGAAGTTCCCAGGGTTGGCCTTGCTGATGTGCTGGATAGAAGCCTGTTGGATCTCTCATAAATAGTTGTTGATTTATTTGTATCAATTGTGGATCCTGATTCATTAAATAATGATGTTGCTCTAGTTTTTGCTGCACATTTTGTTGCATTTGAAAGTTAACTTGATTACTGTTTTGCCCCGCTGGGCAACTTATAGCTTGATCTTTTATTGGTGTTGAATTAATATCACTGAATTCACTATGATGATTTAGTGTTTCCACTGCTCTAGCGATTAGCTGCCCCGTATCAGGGGAGCCACTTGCAAACATTGTCACTATCACTGTACACTTAACTCGTACGGTTTGTACTCTGCTAACTTTATCTCACTGAAATCGCCGGTGAAGGAGAGCGCTCAGCGCACGTCCGCTCGCTACCGTGTTCAGGCGAGAACTAGCAATTTCCAAAACATGGTTGCTATTTTGAATCGAATTGTACGTCTCCTGATAAACATGAAGGCTTCCTTCTGCGTATGAGCCCTGGGTCTGCCCTTGTCGCCAAAGGCCAAAGCCAACTCGCGCCCCAAGGGCATACATTTCGCCAGGCGCCGGCAGCGAGTGTTGACGGCAGTCTGTGCCCACCGGTCTCCGCCAGGGCCCGCGGAGGATTCATATCTGATATCCCTTCACTACTAGATTCAGAAATTGCATTATTTGCACACGACAAGGCAGTCTATACATCGCATAAAGATCTACATGTAGGCAGATATATTCTACAGGATGACATAAATATGCTCACTGATTGGTTTAACAAATGGAACATACTTATTAATCACTCTAAATGTCAGGCTAAAATTTTCACCCTAAAAAAATTAATTTATCCTCGAATTCTAAATTGTAAAGATATTAAATGGCTTCCTACCTCACAACCTGCAAATTATTAAGACTTGATTTTGATCGACGACTCACATGGAGAGATCATATTACAAATATAGTAAAAACACTGATCAAAATGATTCAATTATATATCCACTCATTAATAAAAATTTTGATTTGAACAGAAACTTCCCTTTCAATAGATATATAATACGACCTTCATTAACATATGCTAGTCTCATTTGGGGAGGTGCTGCTCCAATACTTTTTTTTGAAATTGCAAATTATACAAAATAAATTTCTATGCTGGCCAGTTAATGCACCATGGTTTATAAGAAATGAACAGTTACTCAAAGAACTCTCAATTCAAGACCTAAAACATGGATACTAAAAATATCAAAAACATTTCTACTCATCCAGACCAAATTACGCTGACCCAAAATTCTTCTTCCTTGTTCATCCTCCTTAGTAAATGTAAGTCTCTTCTTACGATGTTCCCTGCTTACGAAAGTCCTCTTCCGCGTTATTTGTCCATGAAACACATTCTTCCATAAAAGAAGACGAACAGCCTGATCGGACATTTTCTTTTAAATACATTTAACATCACGTTTTCCTCATTAGACCGGTGGACAAACGTCTTGCCTGCGAAATAATTCCTCGAATTAGCAATCACAAAGGAGTCCTCCTAAAAATGTGTAGAGAGGGTAAATGAAATGATCCTGTAAAAGAAAGACAATTTTTTTTGTTTTATGAAACAGACGTTATTAAGATGCAATTGTATTCGAGAGGCAACTTTCCAACTTGGGCTTCTAGCGGATGTGCAGTAGAACAGATATGGACAACTTTAAGAACATAATTTCAGAATATTTAGCAAATTCGTGTCCACCAAGAAACTACGGTGCCAGAATCTCGGATCCGCTGTACTACAACAAAGAATTGAGGCAACTAAAAAGGCAGATTAGGAAAGCGTATAGTAAACGTAATATAAACAAGGAACAGAAAAATAATTTTCTACAATTCTCTAAAGACGTTTTAGCAATAAAGTTACATACCGAAAAAAATTACCTGGAATTAATTCTAAACGATCGATTAAAATTTGACAAAATTTCGTCATGTATGTGAGACATAAGAAAGGGAAAGAAGAAAGTATTCCAGGGATTTGCGGAGCAGACGGTTCGTTAATTACAAATGACTGTGGAAAGGGGGCTTGTTTAAATAGACATTACGCATTCCTTTTCTGCTCGTAATTATTTTCCGAATAATTTAGTTAATGATTTGATTGAAATTATTGAAGGCGTTGTCATTGTCAACAATATTATTTATTTTAGAAATAGCAGCTTTCGATGGCTTAGCCATCATCATCAGTTTTCTGCTGTCTGGGAGCCACAAAAACGACTCAGTGGCTCCCAGACAGCAGAAAACTTATGATGATGGCTAAGCCATCGAAAGCTGCTATTTCTAAAATAAATAATATTGTTGACAATGACAACGCCTTCAATAATTTCAATTATGTGAATGTCAACTACAACTCACCACTGAATCAATATAATGATTTGATTACCAAATAATGTTTACGACTGTAACCCGGATGTTTCCTACGTAATTTTAATATTTCTCATCCAAAATTAGGTCGTGCTAACTCACTTAGTTGGGTTCGAAGTTCATAATTGTTGCTACTTACTCTGCAACCAAGTGAACTCTGCAACCAACTCATACGAAGTGGCGAGGAATCTGAAAATCTTAATTAAATATCTACTACTGCATTGCACGAAACGAATGTTGATAATCAAAGTTCTTTTAAAGTAACAATTTGGAATTTATTAAATGGGAAATACGTTTCTAATAAAAGTTAAACAAGAATTGTTACATCGTTAATCAAAATGAAATTATATTTGGTCATAAACAGTCTTTTCTCGACTTGGTAAAATGTCAGGAGTCGACCCGCGAATATAATTGAAATTAGGAAGTTCAGTGGTATGTGCTATTCTATAAAAAGATCTGTAAACATTACATTAAATTTACATTTTGTGTGATACATTTTATGTTTATTTTAAAACCGAGACTTGAATGCGAAATGCGTACCGGTGCACGTAATTCCGGCTTAAAATCATTTTTCTATCTGTCATATTCGTTACAGTTTTCTTTTATTAATTGTGAGAGCATGTTAAGTGATTTTCCACGTACGTAATTCAATTTAAATATTTCCCGGACTCGCGTACGTCCGTACACCTCAGCGAAACTCTTAGACTTCTGCCTGGGGATGTTTTCACAGGAGTCATTAGCACTATACGAAGAGGCGTGGCTGAACAGCTGTCGCGGCGGAGGGATACATGTGAATTACATATGATGTTCACTTCTTTAGCAAACTGTCACTTTGGCTCATCTTTAGAAAAATCCTTCTTTATCCCAAAGAAACCCATTGACGAGCACTTTTGCTGCGAAAATCTCTTGAGTGTCGCCAGACGACTTTGCCTGAGATAAGTCAAGATCGCCGCAATGAAGCTTCGCTTCATACAATTAACGAAGGAACCAGTCCGGTCTGCTAGTCTTTCTATCGTGCGAATATCTTGGTTTGGAGCACGGTGCATTCCTGCAATTGCACAACAATTTGATCCCCTTCCTCTCACTCCATTGGAATTTCAAATCGTCGTATTTCCATGATTCTACACAAGACAAATTATTTCCGGACGTACATAAATATGCAGCCTCCGCGGCCCCTTCTATTCTTTCTAAACATTGTGAAATCTGATAGAAAGATTTCACCATTGTGGTGAAACCTGGGGGTTTAACTAAGGCTCTATAGGGGGGAGTATACGCAGACGCCATTCTTGGTCATTGCTTGCCGACAAGCGTATGTAAATGGAGAGGAAAACGTCGCGTCTCGCTACTTTTCGTTATTTTCCAAACAAAAAAATACTCTGACGCAATTTCGGTCACTGTGAGCAGTTTTTTGAGAAGTGTGAAAACGTCGTCGGTAAGTACAGTGCCCTGAATTCTCCACTTGTAAATAGAAACTGATATTTTAAAACGTTTGTAAGTTGGAATAAGATTATGTTTTACATTTGTAAATAGAGAATATAGATGTACGTCAATAATGATCAGATTCAAACATAAACATATGTGTAATAATTGTTCATTGGTTGTGATGAATGAAATTGTTCAATGGCCAATTTCAATTTTCTGTTCTGTTCGCTTGTCATGGTCAATTTTAATGTATGCTGAAATCAAAATAAAGAAAAACATGATTAATGTATATACGATATACATAAACAAATATTGCTTATTATTACACGTATGTTTATGTCTGAATCTGATCATTATTGACGTATATCTATATTCTCTATTTACAAATATAAAACATAACCTTAGTCCAACTTACAAACCTTTTAAAATATCAGTTTCTATTTACAAGTGGAGAATTCAGGGCACTGTACTTACCGACGACGTTTACAGAGTCAATACAGACTGTAATACAGACTTCTCAAGAAACTGCTCACAGTGACCGCAATTGCGTCAGAGTATTTTTTTGGTTTGGAAAATAACGAAAAGTAGCGAGACGCGACGTTTTCCTCTACATTTACATACGCTTGTCGGCAAGCAATGACCAAGAATGGCGTCTGCGTATACCTGTCTTTTTAGAACTCTAGTTTAACCCTACGGTTAACCTGCAGGAGCATTAGTGAGTCACTCATAACCGACTGCAGTCGGACCTTTCGCCAAAAACACCGGGAGCAGAAGCTCAGTGCAACAACTGATGTCTCTGCAGCGCCTCTGACCAGGAGATTCTAGGTTCGAGTCCTGTCGGTCGCAGGATTTTCCACACTACCTTTCCAGCTAGGTCTAATTCAGTCGCTGTCTGAAGGAGAATTCTAGCGGTTGGCACCTCTGCTCGGAAGTTTTCTGTGGTTTCTTTGATCAACACCAGGTTAATGCCGGAGCAGTACCCCATCAAATGGGCCACAGACCGCGCGCGATTTTTCCTTCCTGTCCATGTCCTATCCTCTCGCCTTACACACACACTTACACTAACATGCACTACACTACTACACATGTCGGGAGACCGGTCGGGGACTTGGAGTTTGTCCCGGTTGGGGCGGTGCTCCGCTGCTGGGAAAGTCCTGGTTACGGAGAAACCCCACTAGCCGACGGTAGATCGGCGCCGGATCTCGCCATCCAGGGGGAGGAACATCACCGCCATCTCCCGAGGAAAAAACAAGCACTATACTTAGAGTGTTAATGGCCAAAGTCTTTGACGCGCCCGGAAACACGAAAAAATCAGTCACTTGCCTACAACGCCCTCGCCGTCGGTGTCGCCGCCATCGCCATCGTTGGCGGGCGCGAGGGCGGGCGCAGGCGTCAGGCGTGTGAACGCCGCGCCGTGGGATCAGTGCGAAGCCATCTGTTGCAGCCGCGACGCGCGTGGTCGTAGTTGCCCGGCTCCCCTTTGCTGCCAACGATGAATGGGCGATTAATCGATGCTGCTATATTAGATTCAATGGCGTGTAATTCAGGGCACCTACACACAAAAGACATGAAAGGGGAAGTCTCGGGAAATAATGTGAAAGGCAAGAAAGTACTGGATATCTCAAAAAATATCTTAGTTTTAATTCCAAGATTCCACAGCATCGCTGAACTGACATCCAGCGACTTTATTATAGTTGCATGAACCATTTTATTGGATGCATTATGTAGTTTCGTAGATTGTAATATTACCGTTCAATAGATGAAACTTCATTTCCCTATCGACATCTCATCCACATTGCTGTTCAACTATGAAATTATCAAAATAACTTCTCAAACTGCTAGGTCGCAGATTGTATGGTAAAGCTGCTTGAAAAATTACGCATGGTTTCGCGGTATGGAGTAGCTATAGCAAGTAGTCCTGACACTACAAGTCGTTTTCATTCGTTTACGTCCAAGCAATTCGGACGTGTCTCGCGATGGACCCACGTGCTGCAGCAACTCCAACTGCAGCAATGTTGGAATTGGTATGGAGGTAGAAATGGACCTAGATCTTCTAATATATTAGTAAGGTGTGTACATTTTATATTACTTGATTTTTTTCTTTATTGGGATATAATCTGGTGTATTGTAAAAAATATTGGTTATATAAATGTCTTCATGTTTTTTCGTTATGTACTGTAGCCATGATGCAGGAATTATAAATTCCGAAACGTTGGCAAAGTAATTGTATCATTAACTATATTGACCAATCCCGAGAACCTCATACCTTATTCTTGTTTTATAAAGATATTTAGCTACCTAGCAATTATATTTTCCCTCTTTACCATTTTTATGAAACTTATTAGATTATTACCTTCCCAATTCATTACATTATAATTTAGATTTTTATTATACCATTATTATATTCTATGTGTTTGTCATCAGTTGTTTGTGAACTCAAAATAAAACACAGATTTTGCAGATTATTTCTCCATTAGTTTCTTTGTTGCAGAATAATTAAAATTGTTTCAAAAGTTTTAAAAGTGTTGCAGAGCATGTACGAAGACGTACATTTCTGTGTCAGGTGCGGTGATGGAAGTACAACGCGAAAAATAAAATCGACAGTAGGAGTAAGACAGGACTGTCCTCTCTCACCGCTATTGTTTATCTTGTTTATAAACGATTTATTGACGTGGTTACAGGAAGCGGATACATCTGCACCGGAAATTGAGGGCCTGAACATTCCCGGACTACTATATGCTGATGATTTAGTTTTATGTTCGGAGACTATTGACGGCTTACAGAAAAGTTTAAATCTCTTAGAAACGTATAGTGAAACATGGGGATTAAAAGTAAATATTCAAAAAACTAAAGTAGTTGTCTTCAAGAATGGATTTATCTGGGGTAACAAAGAGAAATGGTTTTACGCTCAGGACGAGATCGACCGGGTCAAAACATTTACATATCTTGGGGCAAAATTTTCCATGAATGGGGGATGGAATAATCACATAGTGGCGGCGCACAGTAAAGGAAGAATTGCGCTCAAAGAAATCGTTTGCGCAGTGCGCAGGGTTCCGGAATTGTCTTTAAAGGTGTGCGATACAATGTTTAAATCGCTAGTTCTCCAAGCAATGAATTATGGGGCAGAAATTTGGGGAGTGGATAGGATAGATCGACTAGAAAGCGTCGAAACAGATTATTTCAAATTAATTCTCGGAGTCTCTAGATTCGCAGCAAATGCCGGAGTCCTAAGAGAGGTCGGTAGTGTAGGAATTTGGAAAGATTTTAAAATGAAACCCATTAAACTTTGGATTAAATTAGCAGGTAAACAGTCTGACACACTTATACATAGATGTTTTCGAGTGCAGTTACAGGGAAGCAACCAACGCCACTGGTCGTATAAAATTAAACTGCTACTGGAACGTGCAGGTCTGGGAGACGTTTCTCCGGAGATGGTGGGAGATAGGGGAACACGTGAGATAGAACGGCTAATTTCGGGTAGACTTGCGGATATTAAAAGGCAAGAGATCCTGGCAGCAACGGCCGAAAAACGTTCGCTAGTTGCGCAAATTCACGCGAGTCCGTTATGGGGTTGCGAACGTTACGTAAACACACTGCGAAAGGACGCAAGAGGGGGATACGCTTGGTTCAGGGTCGGGGGTGGATGCAACGTAGATTAAAGGACTCTAATGGTAATGGCATCTGTGTGCTTTGCGGTGATAGGGAAGACTGGATCCACATCCTTTTAATTTGCAATGCGACCGAAACTTGGAGAGGAAAATGGATGGGAATGGGAAATTACTACTTCCAACATAGGAACGTAACGCTCGCCCAAAACATTCTAGGTGATAAAAGATCCAACTTCATGAAAGAATTAGGAACATTTCTAGGAAAGGTTCGGACCATTAGAGAAACTGAAATTAGGGAGTGGGAAAACAGCACTGGTTAGTACGAGCAGAGCCTAGACTGGAGAGAAATAAATAATAAATCAATAAACTAAAATTAATTAAGTTAGTCAGTAAGTTAGTCAATTGCTAAGTATAAGTAGATAAATAAGTCAATAAAAATAAATAAATTAAGTTAAAATAATTAAAATAAGTTAAATAAATTAAAATTAAATTAATTAAAATAAGTTAAATAAATTTAAATTAAATTAATTAAAATAAGTTAAATAAATTTAAATTAAATTAATTAAAATAAGTTAAATAAATTAAAATTAAATTAAATTAAAATAAAATAAAAGGAAACGGTTAAAATTAAACACATTAGGAGGCGAAGGGAAGTAGGAATCGGAAATGTTAGGGCAGAGGCGTTGGTGCGGACGATTTTCTGTGGTGCTGTTTGTTTTCAGGTGCGGAGGAGGCCAAACACTGGAAGGAGAATGCCTGACGTCCGCGCCAAATAAATAAATGGTTTAAAAACCGGATAGATTAGCATGTACTCGGCTTCTGACGGCAGGTTTTTCCCCCTTCAGGGGTTTTTTCCTCAGCCGTACCTTATGGTCTCTTTTCCGCGGCTTTGATGCGAAGGAGAGACCATTTGGGGTGAATACCAGAATTCGAAAGGTTAGAACGCTGTAGAATGTAGGTATTGTAATGGCTTAAAGGCCTTCGGCCTAGCCACATTGCATCAAGATTTTTAATTTGCCTGTAATAATTACCTATTAAATAAAAAAATTAATTGTTTCAATTAATGTTGAAGCTGCTCAAATGCACTCATGATGTTATTTAATAAGTTTCCCATGGCTGACTATGAGGAGGAGCTGTAAAATTGAGAAAAGGGAAGGATGTTCGTCGGCGGCAAAAAAAAAGCCACGCGATCCCGCCCGTGACGAGAAATCGCGCGAGCGTCCGAAGGTTAAGGCGCAATGGATGTTAAAATGAGGGGACGATTATTGTCTGTTAAAATACGTACATTTCATTGCTCATGTCCGACCTGGAGCGGTAGCTCAGTGCATCAACCGATGTCAGAGCAGCGCCTCTAACCGGGAAGTCCTAGGTTCGAGTCCTGATGGCGGCAGGATTTTCGACACTAGCTTTTCAGCTAGGTCGAATTCACTAGTTATCTGGAGGAGAATTCTAGCGTTAGTCAGAAACTAGGCTATCTCATCGGTCGTTTTCTGTGGTTTTTCCCTTTAACACCAGGCGAATGCCGGAGCAGTGCCTTAACAAGCAACCTACGTTGCGCAAACTATCTCTCCAACCTCTTCCTTGTCCTATCCTCTCCCCTTACACACATACACTAACACCACACTGCACTACATTATCACACCGGTCGGGAGCTTAGACCTTATCCCGCCTGGGGTGGTGTGCCTCTGGGAGGAGATACCTGGTTTAAGAAAACTCCGCTTGCCGACAGTAGGTCGGTGCCGGATGTCGCCATCCAGCGGGTGACGATCACCGCCATCTCCCGAGGAAAAACATGCACTATGGGACTAATGACCTACGCTGTTGACGCGCCCGGAATCACCGACTAACCAACCTAATTTGTGTTAAGAGGGTAAATTATTTCATTGATGTTTGTAAATGAGTGTTATTCCGTAGGTGATCATTTCAACTAGACCGGGCACTACGTTCGATGGGCGGCATCTCGACCCAGAGTACCGGAAGTGGAAATCTGTCAGATTAACCGTCCCTCCTCTCCCTGCCAATTGTATTAAGGGCCCTTTGTTGCCGCAGCAGCCGAGGTGAGGTCAGCGGCTGTGGGTCGATAGCCGGATGTATTCGAGAGAGACGCGTGGACGCTTGTCGGCACTACAATGAAAAAGGAGACGCCGCAAGCAATATTTAGTTTAAATGAAGTATTCCTCGAGCTACAAGCGACGTGGTTTTTGATTGATAAATTATTTCGTGTTTCCTGGCGTGTCAACTGCTTTGTCATTAGTCCCGTAGGTGTAGGGAATGGGCTTCGCATTGATCCCACGGCGCGGCGTTCAAACGCTTGGCGCCTGCGCCCGCCCTCGCGCCCGCCAACGCTGGCGATGGCGGCGACACCGTCGGCGAGGGCGTTGTTGGCAAGTGACTGACTTTTTCTTGTCTCCGGGCGCGTCAGACTGGAGCGGAACACGGATTACAAGTGTTGAATTTTATATTTAAATGTAATGTCGTAACTCTGCAAGGGTTATTGATCGGAATCACACACGGCGAGTGCATGAAGGAGGGGGAGGTTGGCAGCCATCAGAGGGGCGCGGGGGTCAGCGCCTTTTAATGAAATCATCGCTTTCCAAATGGAGAGGTAATTGTCCCCCGGGCGGCAGAAGGCTTTGTCACGCCGACGCATATCCGCTGCGCGTTCTTTCACACTCTATGTCACTAGGTGAGTGGGTGAATGGGTGGTTGGTTAGATTAATGGGTAGGTGGTTGGTTGAGTGGGTGTGTGGGTGAGAGGGTGAGTAGGCGAGTGAGTGAGTGGGTGGGAGAGCGGCAGTGTGGTTAGTGGGTTGATTGGGTTAGTGTCTGAGAGGGCGGGTAGTGATTAGGTTGGTTGGTTGAGTGGGTGAGTGGATGTGAGGGTGTGTGCGTGTGTTGGTGAGTGGTTGTGTGCGTGTGTGGGTGAGTGGGTGGGTAGATGATTGGTTGTGTGGGTGAGTGAGTCAGTTGGTGAGTGGGTGAGTGTGTGAGTCAGTGAGTGGGTGAGTCGGTGAGTGGGTGAGTCGGTGAGTGGGTGAGTCGGTGAGTGGTTGGGTGGGTGGGTGTTTGGTTGGCTGAGTGGGTGTTTGCGTGTGTGGGTCTGTTGGTGGGTGAGTGGTTGGCCGGTTGAGTGAGTGAATGGGTGCGTGGGTGTGTGGGTGAGTGGTAGTGTGTGTGTCTGGGTGGTTGGTTGGATGAGTGAGTGAGTGGGTGAGTGGGTGTGTGGGTGAGTGGGTGTGTGGGTGAGTGGGTGTCTGGGAGAGTGGGTGAGTGGATTAGTGGGTCGGTGGTTGGATGGTTGAGCGGATGAGTGGGTGAGTGGATGTGTAGATGTGTGGGTGTGTGGGTGAGTGGGAGAGTGGGTGGGTAGGTGGGTAGGTGATTGGCTGGTTGAGTGGGTGAGTGAATAAGTGTGTGTATGGGTGTTTTGGTGAGTGGATGAGTAGGTAGGTTTGGTTGGTTGGTTCGTTGAGTGGGTGAGTGGGTGTGTGGGTGAGTGGGTATGTGTGTGGGTGGTTGGTTGGTTGGTTATTTGAGTGGGTGAGTGGATGATTGGCTGGGTTGGTGGTTGGTTGGTTGAGTGGGTGCGTGGGTGAGTGAGTGTTAGTGTGGGTGGGTGAGTGGTTGGGTGGTTTGTTGGTTGAGTGGGTGAGTGTGTGTGTGGGCAAGTGGGTGATTGGTTTGATGGGGGTGGTTCGTTGGTTGAGTGGGTGAGTGGCCGCGTGGCTGAGTGGGCGAGTATGTGATTGGGTGAGTTGGTGCGTGGTTTAGTGGGTGATTGGTTGAGTGGGTGAGGAGTGTTTGCGTGAGTGCGTAAGTGTGTGGGTGGGTGGGTGGGTGGGTGGGTGGGAGGGTGGGTGGGCATGTGGGTGAGTGGCTGTCTGGTGTGTGTGGGTGAGGGGTTGAGTGGGTTTGTGGATGTGTGGGTGTGTGGGTGAGTGGGTGTGTGGTAAGTGGGGTGAGTTGGTGGTTGATTAAGTGGGTAAGCAGGTGATTGAGTGGGTGAGTGGGAGAGTGGTTGGGTAGATGAGTGGGGAGTGGTTGTGTGGGTGAGAGGTTGAGTGGGTGGGTGTTTGTTTGGTTGAGTGGGTGAATGGGTGTGTGGGTGAGTGGTGTGCACGTGTGGGTGTGTGAGTGAGTGGGTAGGTGGTTGTTTGAGTGGTGATTGGGTAAGTGGATGGTTGTTTGGGCGTGTGGGTGAGTGGGTGTGTTGGTGAGGCGGTGTGTGGGTGAGTGGATAGTGGTTGAGTGGGGAATGGGGAGTGGGTGGTGGGTGAGTGGGCAGTGGGGGAGTGGGTGTGTGGGTGAGTGGTTGTGTGTGGGTGAGTGGGTGTGTGGGTGAGTAGGTGTGTGGGTGAGTGGGTGTGGTTTGGTGTGAGCGTAGTGGTGGGTGGTAGGTGGTGGGTGAGTGTGGTGGGGGTGGGGTGTGTGGGTGAGTAGGTGTGTGGGTGAGTAGGTGTGTGGGTGAGTAGGTGTGTGGGTGAGGTGTGTGTGAGTGGGTGTGGGTGAGTGTGTGCGTGGGTGTGTGGGTGGGTGGGTGATTGATTGAAGGGGTTGTGTAGGTGGGTAGTTGATTGAGGGGTTGTGTGTGTGGGTGAGTGGGTTGGTGGGTGGTTGGTTGTGTGGGTGAGTGAGTGAGTTGGTGAGTCGGTGAGTGGGTGAGTGGATGAGTGGTTGGGTGGGTGGGTGTTTAGTTGGTTAAGTCGGTATGTGGGTGAGTGGGTGTGTGGGTGAGTGGGTGTTTGCGTGAGTGGGCGTGTCGGTGAGTTAGCGGGTGAGCTGTTGGTTGATTGCGTGAATGGGTGCGTGGGTGTGTTGGTGTGTGGGTGAGTGGTTGGGTGTGTGTGGGTGGGTGGTTGATTGGATGTGTGGGTGAGTGGGTGTATCGGTGAGTGAGTGAATTGGTGAGTGGATGGGTGGGTGGTTGGTTGGTTGAGTGGGTAAATGTGTAAGTGGGTGTGTGAGTGAGTGGGCAAATGGGTGGGTGGGTTGGTGAATGGTTACATAATGGAGTGTGTGAGTGGGTGAGTGGGTAGGTGGGTGAGTGGTTGAGTGTGTGTGGGTGAGTGGGTGAGTGGTTGGGTGGGTGGTTGGGTGGGTGGTTGGGTGGGTGGTTGGCTGGGTGAGTTGGTGAGTGGGTGGGTGGGTAAGTGAGTGAGAGAGTGAGTGAGTGGGTGGGTAGGTTGGTGGGTGGATGAGTGTGTCAATGTGTGAGTGGGTGGGTGGGCGGTAGCGTAGAGCAACAATTGGGAGATGCGTGTTATTTCCCTGCGTGGCATTATCAAGTGACGAAAACGTTAGAGAAACTGACGAAAACGTGAACAGAAAGAGGAAAAGAATAATTATGTTTAGAGATGTTTAGTATCTCGTATACGTACGTATATACGGAGAAATGTATGTAGGATAGACAAATGTATGTAATGCTGCACGAATTAACGGCGGATTTTCAGGAGAAAAAAACATTGCCGGGCTCTGATAACGAAAATATAGTGGCACAAACTCTTTCGTAGTAGAGTATTCCTATCTCCTTTGTATGTTCTGGCTTTACGTTCTTGCCGAATTCGCTTGCCAGCGGCCATATATCGGCGCCCAAAGCACATTTTTGAGCTTTTCGGTATCCTAATAGTAGAACTGAAATATTACGTATTTCAAGAATGATGAGTTAAACCTCGTCCTAAAAGACAATTTTAATTGAATATTTGAGAACCGTTTTCCAAAAAATGGCGTTTAAGTGTTAATGTAAATGCGGAATCTGTAGCTATTGTCACATTAATCTGTTGAGTTTTCGAAAACATTTATTGGAAGTTTGGTAGACAAGTTATAATTTGTGTACAAAAGCTAACTAGTATTTCCAAATCGTCGGTAAACAACTGAAACCCAATAGCCTTCCTTTGATACTTTAGAATAATTTTAAACGCGACATACTGTGACTGTCCGTTTTCTTATGCTTCGAAAACGTGTCACATGAAACCTAAGAGAGAGCGAGAGAAAGGAGCAGTTTGAACGCGCGCCAACGAGGAAGAATATTAAAGAATGCTAACTGAAAATTAGGTCAATAGAGATCGCCACAATCGATCGTGCGAGACCGGTAGTCAGACGAAAGAAAAAAGTTCCTTCTGAGGTTAGCAGCTGAACTGGGCAGACCTATTGAAAACGACACGCCAGGAATTGATATTGCAGCTGACTTCAAATTGGCAACTTTTGGAAAAACACATCAGGAAGATAAGAAGAGGTAAATATCCCATTATAAATTGATTTGAACGAAATCTTGAGAGAAAGATAATAAGAGAAGTTGTGAATTTATAATAGGAGAATTAGGGAGAGGAGTTTTAACATGTGGCTGTAAATTAATAGTTGCATTCATTTCTCTTTCGTTTTTTTATTATATTCTCTCTTAAATTTTGTGCTCGTCTCTGTTTGAAACAAGGTAATCATATATAATTCAGTATATGTAATTCCAGGTTTATGGCGATTTTAGAAATAAAAAACAACAACAGGGTTTATCTCCCCCTTAGCAAGAGATACTAAGAAGACTGCATTATTTTAACTTGATTTACATAAAAATATAGGTTTTGTAGTTGCAAGTTTTACTTGCATTCCGGAAGAGTTTTTCTTATTCGCCCGTGGTGCGCTACTCAATTCGCCTAATAAGAGGTTTTGTTGAATTTCGAAAAAAATGGTAGGAGCAAAAAATAAGCGTTAGTGTCGTTTCTTACATTAGTATTTGTTTGTTGTTTTTTTTGGCACAGGACAATGCATGGTGTTGAATAGTTTAGTGTTTGAGAATTTATGTATCTGGAAACGTGTTGTTTTTGAGAGTAGTGTAATAAATAAAAAAAAATGTCGGGGGGGTTGTTTATTGTTGAAAAACGCAAAACATTATTGTTGTAATATTGTTGTTGTACTGTGTTGTGGTTACGAATGTGTTGAGAAAATCTAATTTTACTGGATAGTTTTTCTCCAAGGTGTTTTCTTACATGTTGGTATTGCATCTATCCAGGATTTCGAGATGACCTTCTTTTAAAAATTTCGAATAACGGTAAGAGCAAAAATAATTTTTATGTATTTGAAACGCACAAAAAACAGCACATTATTCTGTAAATAAAGAAAATATTTTGTGATTAATTGAAGTTTGCAGCTTAACATTAAACCAGCAAAGCCATCAATTTGTGGAAAAACCATCGGAGCAAAAAAGAAATCTAAAATGCACAAAAATAGCACAAAATTCTGGATAGAGAGAGTGAGTGTGGAAGGGGCTTTGCCGGCTTAACGGATGTGATCCTGCAGGCCAAGGCGTAGGTCAACACGGGATCTCGCCATCCAGCGAGGAAGATCGAACTACCACAGAATAGATACTACACAGAAAGGAAAGTAGAGGTAGGCTCTTTGATCTTCTCACGCCGTAAACTCTCACGCCGTAAATATAATCATTTCCAGAGATATGTAAAGACTAATGCACTTGTGGGTTAAAATGCTTTAAATTACTTCAAGTAAAGTATTCCCAAAACTCAAAATTTTGTGTGAAAACGAGCTTTAATTTCGCGTTTTTAGTCATGCTTAAACAATGTTTTCTTAATAAGTTTCAAATTTTTTAATGAAAATTGATATTTAGAACTAGGTTTTACTCTTATTATTTATTAAGAAATATTTCGGTGCTCCTATTAGGAAACTGAGAAAAATTTAAAGAAATGCACTGCAGGCGAAGACGTACTTTAGTTACAGTATGTGGCAAGTCTGATGAACTAGTCCAGCCCAAAGACAATAGAAAACTAATACGAGAGAATCAAAATCACCAATCAATAAAACCAGTGGTCATGCGCATTCGCGCAGCCATGGGAGCGAGGGAGGGGGAGGCACGGCGCGAGGCGCAAGTGGCGCGCCCCCACACGCTCCAGAGGGCAGACGCGTGCGGAGGCCGTCGGCAGCGGCAGAGACTCGCTCGTGGAGCGTGGAAGCGCGACACGCTGCGGCCTAGGATACTAGGATACTAGGCAGCAGCGCGTCGCGCTTCCACGTCAGGCGGAGGCACGGCGCGAGGCGCAAACGGCGCGTTCCCACACGCCCCAGAGGACAGACGCGTGCGGAGGCCGTCGGCGGCGGCAGAGACTCGCTCGCACCAGCCCAGCCTAGGCAGCAGCGCGTCGCGCCTCCACGTCAGGTATGTCACAACGCCTTGCCGCTCGCCGCGGCATTTGCTCGCATAAAAAAGGCCTTCTTTTCTACCGGTCAACGCCTTGACGCTCGCCTAACAGGTGCATTTCTCTCTTCTCGGGGTCAACGCCTCGCCCTCGTCTAAGAGGGTCGTTTCTCTTTACTCGTGGTCAACAACTCTCCGCTCGCTTAAAAGGGGCGTTTCCTTTTTTTAGCGGTCAACGCCTTGACGCTCGCCTAAGAGGTGCGTTTCTCTCTTCTCGGGATCAGTCATAAAGTGTACCCCCAAATAAGAGAAAATGCATCTCTCGCAAAGAAGGAAGCAACCGTGTTGCTGCTTTGGAAGTGTGTGATACTATTTTAAAGAACATCGAAGACAGGTTTGAGTGTTCTGACCCTTTGAGTGCAGCGAAATTATTTCTGACGGAACAATTCGTTCAGTACTCTGTGAATTTCCCGGAGAGTGATTTTGAAACCACAGTGAAATTATACTCTAAAATAAATGGTCCAAAATTTAGAACGGAATTAGAAGTGTTATGCTCCCGTGAAGATTTTCATGGTGCATCAGGCGCTGCCGCATTACTCCAGTTTTTTTAGATAAGAACATGTCGCGTACTTTTTCAGAGTGTATCCGTGTTTTGAAAATAATGGTCACCATTCCAATGACCACTGTGGAAAATGAACGTTGTTTCTCCATTCTAAAGAGAATAAAAAATGTTCTTAGAAACACTCTGGGTGCATACAGATTGAATGCCTTAGCCATGCTTTCTATTAAGAAACTGACGATTCATGGCATTCGGGATTTTAATTGTCAAATTATTGAAGTGTTTGCCAGAGCCAAGGAGAGGAGGATTGAATTGCTGTATAAAAATTAGAGGTATGTTTTCCAATGCTTTGCATGTTGCATTTTTATTTTTTTCACGATTTTCTGTGCCCTACCTGGTCTGAAGTTTAGGAGCCGCCACTGAACAATCCAAACAGAAAATCAAAATACGGGGAATATCTACAAGACAGTATAGACTGTGAAGCCAGTCGCTGCAATGAGGGATATGCCATTAAGACTCATTAATTTAAAAAAGGCACAGAATAAGTAATGAAATATTCCGCGCTCGTTTCTATCGGTCCGAATCGTAGGTGCGACCAAATATGAAATGAAATTGTTCAAATTTTTACAACACACTATTATTATTAATATTATTTATATTATTATTATTATTATTATTATTATTATTATTATTATTATTATTATTATTATTATTTATTTTGAAATTTTGCTGTCTCCTGAAAAAGCCGCCAGAGCTCTAGGCCACTAGTCACCTTCGACTTTTACTTGAATAGGCAAGTAGTCGGTCCGCAATTTACGTGTAGCCTTCTCTGGGTCGGTCTGCAATTTACCTATGGGTTTAGCTCTTATTGTCCATCCGGTCCGTAATATTCATTCCCCGGTAGCTGCTCGCCCGCGAATTTCGCCAAGACGCCCGCCCTCGGCAAGGGTCCGGTCTTCACCCTGCCACCGCAGCCCTTTTCACCGCACGGAAGAGGTGCCTGCTCCATTCACAACGCGGTCATTGCAGCAGTGGGCGCTAACTTCCTCGAGTACGACCTCAACTGTAAGTAGAGTAATTACAAGGGATCGGAATTTATTGTAATAAAAATGCGAAATATGTACATTTGTATGTACTTATTTTTTCCAAATCATGTAAGAAAATTAGAAAATCTGTAAAATAAAAATTCATTATTATGTTTAAAATTGTTTTTTACAAGCATTTTTCGACCATAGAACGTCGCCGATCAGTTGTTAAGAAGTATTCGGAGTGGCTGAAAGTGGGTTGTATTTCTACTGAAGTAATTGTACACTAGACGTTACCACATATAAGAATTTTGTTCGAAATATAAAATACGTTCATAGTATACATTACAATGTTTAAGAGGAGCCGGTAAACAAATGAATAGTAGTGCCGTATAGCAAATGATGGATCCCGCAAAGGAGGTTAAATGTATGTACCTCACCTTCAAAATTGAGCAACGCGACAATTTTCTGTAAAAATATTTGTTAGTTTTCATAGAAGTAACGAATTTGCTATTTGAAACATGAGCAAACACGTGGTTGAAATTACTTCGTTCATAAAAATCCGCTCATCCTTGACCCGCAAGTACTCACTAATCAGGGGTGGGGGGGGATACGATTGACACATCATGGCGGTTATATGATGGAAGTAAAATCATTACAATTTGATTTGTAAGAAAGGTGATTCCGTAACAACTAGTGCAAACGCACGTCTGGAATGTTCCGTTTCGGAGTGAAAAGATATTATAATGAAGCGAAATATGTAAGAAATACATCATAATAGCAAAAATATGTAAAATATGTATTTATACTTTGTTTGTTTTTCTATGTGTTTGTGTGTTTGTGTGATTTTTGGTGTGTTTGTGTGTTTTTTGGTGTGTTTGTGTGTTTTTTGGTGTGTTTGTGTGTTTTTTGGTGTGTTTGTGTGTTTTTTGGTGTGTTTGTGTGTTTTTTGGTGTGTTTGTGTGTTTTTTGGTGTGTTTGTGTGTTTTTTGTGTTTGTGTTTGGTGTGTTTGTGTGTTTGGTGTGTTTGTGTGTTTTTGGTGTGTTGTGTGTTTTTTTGGCGTGTTTGTGTGTTTTTTGGTGTGTTTGTGTGTTTTTTTGGTGTGTTTGTGTGTTTTTTGGTGTGTTTGTGTGTTTTTTGGTGTGTTTGTGTGTTTTTTGGTGTGTTTGTGTGTTTTTTGGTGTGTTTGTGGTGTGTTTGTGTGTTTGTGTGTGTTTTGGTGTGTTTGGTGTTTGGTGTGTTTGATGTGCCAAATGAACTGTTTCTATATGGAAGGGAGTAATTCATTTTAAACAGAAAGCTTATTCTGAATTCTTTTCGTAGAAAGAGGGGAGAGTAACATAATTGCTATACTTAAAAGATAAAGAAAGTAAAAGTACATTTGTTTCCGACTTCTAACACGTGAGAACAGAATCAATCTTTTCTTTTAAAAGGATTCGAAAAATGATATTGTAAATTCGTAAATAAGAGTCTGTGTAAAGAGACGAATTACAATATTACTTGTGCTCTGAATTTTGAGAGAGAGAGAATTTCAATTTCAAAGTAGTGTTAAGTCAGCATTATTAACTTTGATTTTCAATGTGTTTTCTTTTTTGTATAAAGTAATATTTTTAACGATTCTCAGAATTTCTGAAAGTGTGTGTGTGTTAAAAAGTTGTGTGATAAAAGAGAGTAAGAAGTTGTGTATCGAGTCATTAGTGTGTGTTGGGTTTTTCTTTCAGACAGTCATAATTATTCTGTATTTTAATTTTTCTGTGTGCCATTTCATGTATTTGTCACAGCAGCAATATTTCTTGAATATACTGAATTAAGTGAAAAGTGATTCTAACTCGAGTTGTTAGTAATTTGCATCCAATCCAAAACGTTCTTCACGACCCTGACCCCCCTATTCTTCTTTTTTTTATTTGTGCCACACTGGGACGTCTAACTGAGCTAGCTGTCCATCCGGCGAATTGTGTTCGCCACCCCCAAGACGTCTCAGGTCGGGTGCTGGCCTTACGGCTTGTAACCGACGCGTGGGTCGCAATACCTTTTAAGAAAAATTGATTATTAATGGATTTTCCGAATACATTTTCACTTTATTCGTCTCTGTTTGAAACAAGGTAATCATATATAATTCAGTATATGTAATTCCAGGTTTATGGCGATTTTAGAAATAAAAAACAACAACAGGGTTTATCTCCCCCTTAGCAAGAGATACTAAGAAGACTGCATTATTTTAACTTGATTTACATAAAAATATAGGTTTTGTAGTTGCAAGTTTTACTTGCATTCCGGAAGAGTTTTTCTTATTCGCCCGTGGTGCGCTACTCAATTCGCCTAATAAGAGGTTTTGTTGAATTTCGAAAAAAATGGTAGGAGCAAAAAATAAGCGTTAGTGTCGTTTCTTACATTAGTATTTGTTTGTTGTTTTTTTTGGCACAGGACAATGCATGGTGTTGAATAGTTTAGTGTTTGAGAATTTATGTATCTGGAAACGTGTTGTTTTTGAGAGTAGTGTAATAAATAAAAAAAAATGTCGGGGGGGTTGTTTATTGTTGAAAAACGCAAAACATTATTGTTGTAATATTGTTGTTGTACTGTGTTGTGGTTACGAATGTGTTGAGAAAATCTAATTTTACTGGATAGTTTTTCTCCAAGGTGTTTTCTTACATGTTGGTATTGCATCTATCCAGGATTTCGAGATGACCTTCTTTTAAAAATTTCGAATAACGGTAAGAGCAAAAATAATTTTTATGTATTTGAAACGCACAAAAAACAGCACATTATTCTGTAAATAAAGAAAATATTTTGTGATTAATTGAAGTTTGCAGCTTAACATTAAACCAGCAAAGCCATCAATTTGTGGAAAAACCATCGGAGCAAAAAAGAAATCTAAAATGCACAAAAATAGCACAAAATTCTGGATAGAGAGAGTGAGTGTGGAAGGGGCTTTGCCGGCTTAACGGATGTGATCCTGCAGGCCAAGGCGTAGGTCAACACGGGATCTCGCCATCCAGCGAGGAAGATCGAACTACCACAGAATAGATACTACACAGAAAGGAAAGTAGAGGTAGGCTCTTTGATCTTCTCACGCCGTAAACTCTCACGCCGTAAATATAATCATTTCCAGAGATATGTAAAGACTAATGCACTTGTGGGTTAAAATGCTTTAAATTACTTCAAGTAAAGTATTCCCAAAACTCAAAATTTTGTGTGAAAACGAGCTTTAATTTCGCGTTTTTAGTCATGCTTAAACAATGTTTTCTTAATAAGTTTCAAATTTTTTAATGAAAATTGATATTTAGAACTAGGTTTTACTCTTATTATTTATTAAGAAATATTTCGGTGCTCCTATTAGGAAACTGAGAAAAATTTAAAGAAATGCACTGCAGGCGAAGACGTACTTTAGTTACAGTATGTGGCAAGTCTGATGAACTAGTCCAGCCCAAAGACAATAGAAAACTAATACGAGAGAATCAAAATCACCAATCAATAAAAC